>NW_023612057.1:0-67887 GCF_013339725.1 Rhipicephalus microplus | reverse complement strand
CAATATGGTGATTGACGTCCGAAGCGGAGGTGGGGTGGTGACGTAGCTGCAGTAACCACCGCGCCGTGGCGTCACTGGCCGCCCATTTACCAGACTATCTCAGTTCGTGGCTTCACGTACCACTGAATAAGGCACGGCATAACTAAGATACTAATAATCTTCCCTTTATCTTGCACTCCGCTGCCCCCTAGCCTCCTCCACTGGGAGTGGAGGAGGCAGCGGAACTTGCGCAAGTTTACGATAACGCTGGAAGCTTCAATGCCGCTTGTATTGATGCATGTTGACGGACCGTACCACTGATCAGATCATCGATAACCGGCACTCGTTTCCAATATCAGCGTACAGCATGCCTCTGCTTGCTGTTGTTTGCATTTCAGTCTAGCCAACAGAAGTTCTGCCAAAAAAAGACTTTTGTCACGGACACGGCGATGGGGACTGCCGGCCATGTCAACGTGACAATGCCGTTCCCGTTACTAATTACATTATATATGTGTATGCTGCCAGACATTCGCGACGTTAGCTGCGTTTACCGCATTGACACTGTAGGTGATAGCTTATGCACCCATGTGCCCACACAGTCAGTCAATTTTTCTTCCTACTACTGATTATATTATACGCATTTATGCTGCCATACATAGGTGATGTTGGGTGCCCTGCCACGTAGACAATGTAGGTAATCGTGCATGCACACATATGCCCGTATCGACAGCCTGTTTCTGTTGTTTAATTTGGCTGATAGGCAAGTTTGGTCTGTACAAAAGCGCGATTGCTTGCAGTTCATAGCATGAACACGGTGCCACCACAGACTAAGTAAGGATGCAAGTTTCTTTTAAAGTCCTCTTGCCTGCATCCTAACCTAAATATTCATATTCTTTACATCTCCATGTGACAAAACAAGGACTGTAGAGTAGTGCCCCCTTACCCAAATATTACGAGTGCTAAAGTTCGTTCTCATCAGCTGTAGGGACAAGCTATAATTATTGCGTCTCAACTAAGGGCAACAGAGTCACACACGCGTGACATAAGAGTGACGTTTCTATTCGCAGATTTGATGCTGTGCGGTGGATCAGGCAAACCTTTATTTCCATGAGAAATTTTTACATAAAGTAGAATAAAAAACAGTGAAAAAATGCAGCGTCGAATTCTCTAGCTGTTTAGAATTACCACGACTGGCCCGCCACGGCTGGTCTGTTCGCGGTTTGCGAGACAGTACCGCTGATAGGTCACTTCTGCTGCGAACGCCAGCAGAGAGAGGGAGCATCCGGCGAGATAGACGTTGGCGTAATCGCTGAAAGGGATGTCAAACACAGCCAAAGCTGGGCCATCGGCACAAGGTCTGAATCGCATTCTGTTGTCATTCAGCACGAGACCATGCTCTTGCAGTGCAATCCGAAGTAGTTGGTGCTGGTGCCTGAAAAGTTACAAAGTATCAAGCAAACAGACATGCAATATACTCATACTGAGTTTTCTGCTGAATATCGGTGGTCAATTATTGTTGAAAATCTACCTTCATTATTGCTCATATGATACTGTGACCAGACTTGTGCCTTGAGTTTACGTTTTTGAACAAGGTTGGTCACCCAAAAAAGTACATTCACATGTTCCGTGTATTGACATATTCTACAAAGTGCCTATTGCCCCTCCCCCTCCCAAAAAATTCCTACAAAATATTATTTCTCAACTTTTTGTGATGTGTATAGTGATCAGTGTTAAAATATTTATCATTCATTCCATAGCTGCTCAATAGGTGGCCACATTTAGACTTGCTCTTGCAACTGAAAACGCAGCCGATGTGCCGAATCTTTTTCAAGGACGACCACGGACCATACGTCAATGAATTTGGCGCTCCCCTTTATTTCATTCAAGATGTTTACTGCTGCTTAAAAATCGAATACTTCCTGTGCTCGAAAGCATGTTCCGCAAGTTTATAAAATATTATGACAATAAACATTAAAATATGCTTAGCAGTGTTGGAACTTTTTATTTCGCTAAAATATTCTCCAAAATCATGACAAAACAATTGTCAGTGCTCACAAATGTGCTCACAAAAACGATGTCTCACGTCACCGCAAAGCGCACGCAAACAACCTTCCTATCACTTCGAACAAGTTCGACAATGCATCTGCTAGGTGTATTGCAGCTAACTACATTCACTATTAGAGTTGAGCAGCCAAAAAAAGTGTCCTAAGGTAATACAATGGCTGTAAGACATGATAATATATATTCTTAATTGTGCAAATCGCAAGTCGTGTCAGGTTTGTTTGAACCAATATGTCTTTGAACAAATCGCGTAAATGGTTTTGTAATGCATTCAACCACGTCTAGATTTCTAGTACCACGTTGTTCAAGCAGAGAGAATGGGCTTGTACTGCGAATGGGGGTCCCAACACATACGTGAACTGTAGTGACGATTACGCGATACATTTTTTTTAAAACGACGTTGGACATACAGGCAGATACCTCAATGCGTGATTACTTGAGCACAACCAGAAATTAAAACAAAAAGGTTATGATGATTTCCTGTCGACTATTTGCGCAGAATTCAACTGCATGCCGGTATTTGATAAAAAGAACTCTGGTTCTACTCACCCTAACGATAATATTAGGCTCCTCATTGCGAAGCGGCGATAGAAAATCTAAGCTGTGTCAGCAAGCCAGCCATCGCACTAACAAAAAATAACTATATGTATATACATTAGTTGAATTCAGAGGCCCCTGGTTTCACAACGTAAAATTCCCTGCAGCTTAGTGTTAGTTTGTCTTGATCCTTGTGCATTGATTCATATAACTGTGATGCCGTGTGACAGGTATATATTCTTGGTTCTGTGCAATAAATTTTTAGTTGGAAGTTAGGTGGCACAATATGAAATACCTACCAGCCCGCTCACACACCCTTATTCACTGTCCCATGACCTTGAAAGCGCATTTGACTACGTATTTAGTTCACCCTTTGTCCTGGTAAGGGGTGCCTGGGCGAAACTTTGGCGCTGCACAAGTAAGCTCTATTTGTACTCATGATATCAGAATGTCTACTACGATAAAGTTAAGCTCAGGGCACCCTAAGGCTCTATAATTAGTGCGTAATTTATCCTAGAATGTAAGTGATACTATCGCAATGTCTGGTACCTCGCAACCTATCTTGTACGCTGATAATAGAAACATTTTCTTTTCCTCAGGCAATATAATGCAATCTGGAAGTGCGTGTAAATGTTTACCTATAAGCGCTTTAAGTGTTTATGGCGGAATAAGCAAGTTCTCAATGATAAAACGTAACCTATACGACAATCTGATATATCAAACTAACTTTCAAAATAAGGGTAAAACTTGAAGGTAGCTTCATGGGACAGGTCCAGTAACGAAACTTTTTTAGTGTGCAATCAGGTGGACATAAATAGGAAAGCAAGTGTGAATCACCTTATTATCGCATTAGAGCCAATAGTTCGTTGTTTTTGCAAAACATTGCACTTTATACTGCGAACAAGAAATATCTGCCTAACGTAAACTGGAATTCTGAGGTACCTTATAGAATAGTAGTCTGGTGGTGGCATCCTGCGGAAGGGCATGCTCACCACAAAAATTACAGTTCAATTATTACTATACCAAAAACGTTAAAGATTGTCATAACTATTTTATAGAAGAATGTATGACGCTAAATGTAAGGGCCATAGAATTATTTTGTCGTTTGGCTGAACGCAAGTGCACTATATAACACCGGTACCCATTTTATGATTTGTGACACTGTTGATATGCGAATTTGTCCGCTCGATGCGTACATTAAACCAGTATATTATCTTCATGCACAATTTCATTCGCAACGTTGATTGATATGTTAATTAACGCCCCAAAACAACCTTATGATTATGAGAGGCGCCGTAGCGGAGAGTTCCAGAAATTTCAACCACCTGGGGTTGTTTAACGTGCACCCAGATCTGAGCACACGGACCTACAGAATTTTCGCCTACATAAAAATGCGGTTGCTTCAGCCGAGATTTGATCCCGCGACCTGTGCGTAGGCAGCCGAATACCTTAGGCAATAGACCACTGCGGCGAGGTCATTCGCAATGTCAAACTTGCAAGCCACAACTTGCGTATTTAGATTCTTCGCCGAGAGCTATTCGCCGATGCGTAACATTTTTACTTCCGTTACACCTTCACACACACCGTCTTTTTCTTGCTCACTTTGTCTAACATTTACTCAAAAAATCCATATTTTAGCGTACGTAACGTGGTACTTAAATAGAAGCCTTAAAAGCTCTCTAATGACCATTTTGAGGTGAAAATTATGAGGACTTGTGAAATAACAACTCAGAATTACACTAGACAATTCCAAGGAAGTCGATAATGAATTTTAAGATTCAAAACAGGAGGACGCCTTGAATTGTGCCTACTTCAGTGAACAAAAAAAAACATTTAGGATGTTAATCAAAATCCATTCATGTTGTGGTCAGTGATGTTCCATTTTTGGAAGAAATGTCGCTCTTGGAATGCATGCGAAATTTGTTTTCGGTGTTGCTCATATCAACCAAATGAGAAGAGTCATTGTTTTGTTGCTCCAGGAACATGACACGTCGAAAGACAATTCCAACCATGACGCACGCCAACCGCAACCCCCCGTAAACGATCAGCCACCGTCGTTAACGGCACATTCAGGCAGGGACTACAGACACATTTATTAGGTGGGAAATTAAATCAACTTTATGCGCAAGGTCTGTTGCTCTTACTTCACTACTAGTCCACAGAGCTGGGAAAAATATCGGTGTACACCTATGCAAACATTGAGACTAAATAGGCGTACATCCCTTTCATAAATTGGAGATGAAACAGCCGAAGAGTAATAATGAAAAATCACACTTACCTCTGAGAAATTCGCGCGTGCATCGGAAGCCACTTCAAGAACGAAACAAGTTGCTCTTCACCGGCCACAAGACTAGTCGAACATTCATTGTTTTCACGAAAAAAGTGGCACATATGCACGATGACGTGCGTGCCTCTTCGAGCTAATGGAAAACAGTAATCCTCGAAACTATGAGTTAGGCATTCAAGCCCGCACAAGTCCACAGCTTCAAGCAGCGAGTTAAGGTGCGAAACGTTACCGCGAAATTTATCAATGATGTTCTTCGCGACGAAATGCATGCAGGGCAATATTCTTTTCGACCAGTAGAGACTCGAACTCCCTTATCATCTTCATTTCAGAAGAGAGGGTAGGCACACTACGAGACGCCGTGATCTCAGTTTGTGTGAACTGCACTAGAATGAACATCGCGAACATCCAGACAATAGTTGACACTTTTACAACTGTCGACTTGGCATTCTGTATGGCTGCCGGAGACTGTCCAAGGTAGGTGCTCACAAAGAACATGAACAAATGAGAATGTCTGGCAGCAGGACACGAACGAAGGCGACCTTGTGCAGCAATTAGTAGAAGCAATACTAATGCAAGCGGAAACACTATGAGAGAGACTAAAAAGAAGGACAACCACAATGAGCGAAACGAAGGTGGCTGAGCAGTCTCTCGTCGTGAAAGGAAGCATAGTGAAGATGGCGGAAACATGACGTAACCGTAATACGACCCCATAGAAACGTGATTCGATATGTCGATGATGAAGTCAACGCTTCGGTCCAGAAGTAGCGACTCGGTCTCTCCGTTATTGCACGCTTCGACTAGAGTTATGTTAAGAGCAGCGTAAGCACCTTTGATGAGATGCATAAGCTTTTTTCCTTGTTACATAGACGCGAGCTGTAGTCTTGGTTCGCAAAAAGTACCCGATCGTCTTTAGGCAACTTCCCTAAAATATAGTCCGCGTTCTGCAAGCATACCGACGTCGGCTCTTGCGAACACGCGGCGTTCTTCGCAAGACCTGTATCCGTCCAACGGCGCGTTTATATCCACTCTGCGTGCACGCTCATCACTTGGAAAAGGTGTCCTGACATTTTTCGCTGCACTTGGGCGTGCTCGCGCGCAGCAATAACCCACTGAATGTAGGAGTGGTACCGCTTGAAATGAGCGACGATTTTCTCGAAAACATGCACCCAGCGTATCTCTCGAAAGGAAACAAGAACCACACCGGACCTTGGAAAACTGCTGCCATCTTGCGTTGCGTACTCCAGGACACCTTCGAATTATTTAGGCCCCGCCCGAAAATTCCACATCGTTGTTGGAACTTGGAACTCTACTGTGAAGTCGCCCGCTGACTGATCGTGTCTCAAAAAAGCAATAATGGCGACAGGAGATGTTGGACTTGCGAGGGCTTTAAATGTACTTATGGCCAAAAGTGTCATTTGCCCATAAACTTTCACAAGTGCCACACAAATCGATACCGCTGATTTCATAACTGACATCATGTTGAGTATGTATCTCGCTTGTCGTATATCCCCTGGCGAAGCTGTCGCAGAATAAGCTGTAAATTCTTTGTACACGAGAAAGCCGCTTGCGTAATAAGGTACCCGGGTGGGAGCATGGTTTTTGATTGATTTGTGGTGTTTAACGTCCAAAAGCCACCATATGATTATGAGAGACGCCGTAGTGGAGGGCTCTGGAAATTTAGACCACCTGAAGTTCTTTAACGTGCACCCAAATCTGAGCAGACGGGCCTACAACATTTCCGCCCCCATTGGAAATTCAGCAGCCACCGCCGGGATTCGATCCCCTGACCTGCGGGTCAGCAGGAGTACCTTAGCCACTAGACCACCGCGACGGGGCGGGAGGAGGTTTGAGAGCCGCGTTTGAACGCGTAGGTTGGAGTGCTGTCGTAAACTGCGCGGAAAGAAATGTACGTGCAAAACATGTTTACTTCTCCTTGTATGTGTATTTTTGTGTTGTCATTGACGACAGTGATTTTAGTTTGTTATTTTTCAGTTCGAGTTTTATATTTTTAGTTAGTTGGAGGTTCTGTGAAGTGATTTAACAATAATCGTGAACTCACGAGCTAGCCTTAATATGCCGTGCAGCGTTCTACCGCCTTCACATTATATTCCGCTTGTTTCTTTATATTGACCCCCTGCTGTTCTTATGAAGGCCCCGCGTGTGAAGCAAAGCTCGTCATGTGAGTGTATTATTACAATCGACACAGCACTATATACGCAAGCAACTCGCGGACGCGCGAAGGAAGGTTGATATATTGACCCATAAATCGGTATTTGTCGTTTTTGTTCTCCGTGGAAGGTACTTTCAACAACATGGATGCGTAAGGAGGCCATTATTATGAAGAGACAGTCGCTCACTTCATACTCTCTTTTCTCGTTCTCTCTTCACATCTTCAGGGCGATCCATCGCTTGAAGAGTGGAAGTGGTTTTGGCTACCACCAGCCTGGCAGTCCAGCTTCAGGCGATACGGAGAGCTGAGGAGGTGGCACCAGGTTTAGCCTGGCGGGTCACCCACTTCCTTAAGTTAGAAGACAATAACATTATGCTCTCTCTCTCACCATCGTATCTATCTTTGCTTCGTGCACATGATACAACGGCGAGCGTTCTAACCACTTAGCAACCATAACACTTAGCAATCGTAGCATAGCAATGTATAGTATAGCTTATTCTAGTAGGGGGGGGGGAGAAACTAAGGGTGAAGCAGCAGTTGTTAGGGTAAGGAGGAAGAAAAAATAAAGTATAGCACGAAATTTAAGACACAGAGAGATGCAGACACAAGAAAACGAAGAATGTGAGGAAATGGAAAGAATTACAGAACCAGAGAAATGGAAATAAACTTGGATGAAAGGGAATACGCAAGGACAAAAGTAAGAAAAAAAACGTGTATCAATTCACCGTCATATTAATGAGTACAACACGAAAATAAGACAAGTCGTTGCATAAGCAGCTGCATCAGTTTGTCATTTACCAAGTCAACTAGCTTTGTGTTGAAATGTGCCGTATTTCCAACTTTTTTCATTACAAATAAGAGAAACAAGAATTTGAAGGTAGCACGAGCATGGCTTTCGAAAGTAGAACCCGGTTGCGTTATGAAGCGTCGTGCGCATCGTCCTGTCAACTGCTTCCATTGCTTACGTTCTTCGTGCATGCCTTGACCATGCCATACCTTGGCCGCAGTGGTATAGTAGGTGAGGTACTCGGCTGCAGACCCACATGTTGCGGAATCGAATCCCGGCTGTGGCGTCTGGATTTTAGATGGGGACGCAAATGCTGTAGGCCAGTGTGCTTTGATTTGGGTGCACGTTGAAGAACCCCAGGGGGTCGAAATTCACGTAGCCCTCCACTACGGCAGCTCTCATAATCATATTGTCACGGGGTCGTGACGTGGACGAAGGGAGAAGACTGCAGGTCGAATAATAAGCTTTTTATTTGGGCCTAACTTGTGGGCACGTAAATGGAAAGTGAGATTACAGCAAGACGCTAGCACTGATAGCGGCGAGCAGAGCGTCGGCAGTCGATCAATTGACAAGCGGCGAAGTGTGTCGGCGAAGTGTGTCGGCCTTCGAATGTTCTAGCGTTATCGCTATCGGTGACGTAGGTTTCAGAATAATCTGTAATGTTCACGAGGTGCGCGTATTCTCAACAAAATGATGTACTACAGCCTCGAGAATTTTCGGACATTATAGGCGCGGTTTGCGCTGAACGTAGGGTAACGGGATGATAACAAAACTCAGGAAAGGAACGTGTCGTTGCCCCTCTCTGAAAAAAGGCATCGTCCCGATGCTCTAACGAAAGACGAAGGTACAATAATACAGACAATAAACAATAAGTACAAGCAACAAAGAACAATAACAACAACAAACTACAGTCCTTGAGTTCGCGCATGAAATGGCTTGAGGCGTACGACATAAACGACGGTCGAGCACGGCGTCGTTGAGAGTTCGTAATGCCGTCAGGAACAACATCATAGTCGAGTGGGCCGTGACGTCAAACGACTCTGTTCGGTCTGAAGTGCCGTCGTAGAAGTTTTCACCGAGTCCACGTCGGCGAAGCGGTGTCCGGATACAAAGACACGGTCACCGGGCTGGTACTCATGAAGCTTTGAAATTAGAAAGAAAAACAACCCTGCTCCAATGACACAGTGGGGCTTGAGCCCGGGTCCGCTGGGTGCCAGCCCAATATTCTACCACTCAGTTATGCCGCTGCTTGTAACTTGTCAGACTTGCCTTTGGCAGGCATGACCTAGCACCGATGGCACAGTGGTGCTCGAACCCGGGTGTGCTGGGTGCCAGCCCACTGAGCTACACCGGTGCATGTGACTTGTTGTCAAACTTGCCTTAAGCAGGCTTGCTGCCGGAAAATCAATCGCGTTAGTACGACTTACAAAGCGTTATGCAACAGCGAAAGAACAATGAGTTGTCGCACAATGCGATTAGCGTAACGAGTGGGCCGTCCAGTGCTACAACCCATTACAAAAGCTTGTTCTTGTTTCCCTATTAACTGTGGCATATACACACTTCAGCCACAATTCTTCACCTTTGTCAGCCACTGCATGAGCAATTCGCACAAAATTCCTAGCAAGTGTTTAGCGGATACCAGGCTTCTCAGAAGAATGACAAAAATAGCATAGTGAATGCCAGCCTACTACCCAAATGTTCATTATTAATGCTCTAGTGGGTACCTAGCAAGTGTGCTTGCAGTTGTTACCAAATGAGTGTTTTGAAAAGACTGTGAAAGTCTGCTCTTCTAGCTTTCGTTGTGACTGTGCTGCGCCTACCACGCAGGCCTGACGTTGTTATGCGAAGGTTACGTACGGAAGGACGACATTCCACGTCTTGTGTTAGACGTTGACGTACATGACCAGCATGTCAACGATGGTCTTGTTTATGCGCTCGGTGAGGCCATTGGTCTGTGGGTGGTACGCTGTTGTGCGGTGGCGACTTTTCTGGCTGTATGCCAAAATCGCTTGGGTTAGCTCCGCAGTAAATGCCGTACCTCTGTCGGTGATGAAGACCTCCGGGGCGCCGTGACAATGTTTTCGACGAAGAACTTCGCCACCTCAGATGCACTACCTTTCGGCAGGGCTTTTGTCTCGGCGTAGCGGGTATGGTAGTCCATATTTACGACGATCCATTTATTTGCCACAGTCAACGTCGGAAACAGCCCAAGTAAGTCCACACCAATTTGCTGGAACAAACGGCGAGTTGGTTCGATGGGCTGCAGAAGTCCTGCTGGCCTTATCGGCGGTGTGTTTCGTCTCTGGCAGTTCCGGCATGTCCTCACGTTATGAGTTACGTCGGCGGCAAGGCACGGCCAGTTGTATTTCTCTTGTATTCTCGCGAGTGTGTGGGAAAAACGAAGGTGGCCAATCATTGGGCCATCGTACAGGGCCAGCGTAATTTTCGGTCCCATTGCCGAAGGTACGACGATAAGGTAGCTGGCTCGAGCAGGGGAGCGGTCTTCTTTACAAGGTCGTTGTTCTTAAAAAAATTGACGTCAGTCCTTGCCGGAAGATTTTTGGAACGACGCTGGTTTGGCGCTCGAGGTGTTCTACTAGCCCGCTCAGTTCATGGTCGCCTCGTTGTCGCTCGGTGAAGTCGTTGGCACCTACGATTACCAAGAAGTATTCATCATCCTGGTTGTCCCACGGTGGTGGATCAACTGGGGCACGAGACTGGCAGTCTGCGTCGGACTGTTCCCTTCCAGACTTGTACACGACGGTAATGTCGAATTCTTGAAGTCTTATGCTCCATCGTGCGAGGCGACCTGAATAATCCTTCAAGTTAGCTAGCCAACAGAAGACGTAGTGGTCACTCACAACTTTGAAAGGCCTGCCGTAGAGATAAGGGCGAAATGTTGACGCTGCTCAAGCTATGGCAAGGCACTCCTTTTTTGTTGTGTAATAGTTGGCCTCGGCTTTTGATAGCGACTGGCTAGCATAACTGATAATTCTTTCCAGGCCGTCGATCTTTTATACAAGGATGGCGCCGAGTCCTACGATGTTTGCGTCGGTGTGTACTTCTGTTTTGAAGTATTTGTCAAAATGTGCACGTATATGCGGTGTCTGCAAGCGTTGTTTGAGTTTCTGGAATGCTTCAATCTGTGCTGTTTACAATTTAAAATCGTCGTCGGTCTTCGCGAGTTGCGTTAGTGGTTCGGCAATTTGTGAAAAGCCTTTGACAAAGCGTCCGTAAAAGGCGCACATGCCGAGAAATTGGTGCACGGCCTTTTTGTCGGTGATTGGCGAGAATGCAGTTATGACAGCTGTTTTCTGCGGGTCTGGGCCCACTCCAGTCTTGCTGATCACGCGATCCAAAAATAGGAACTCCTTGTACGCAAAACAGCATTTTTCTGGCTTTAGTGTAAGTCCCGAGCTCCTGATTGCTTGAAGGACAGACTCGAGGCGCTGGAGGTGTTCGTCAAAGCTTGACGAAAAACACTACCACGTCATCCAAGTCAAAGAGGCAAGTCTGCCACTTCAAGCTAGCCAGGACCATATCCGTGACTCTTAGGAAAGTGGGAGGTGCCTAGTAGAGACCAAAGGTCATCACCTTGAACTCAAACAGGCCATCCGGCGTTATGAAGGCAGACTTTTCTCGATATTTCTTGTCGACTTCAATTTACCAATAGCCGGTCTTGAAGTCCATTAAAGAAAAGTACCTAGCATTGTGAAGGCGATCTAGAGCGTCGTCTATCCTTGAGAGCGGGTACACGTCCTTCTTCGTGATTTTGTTCAGGTGGCGATAGTCGACGCAGAAGCGTAGAGTTCTGTCCTTCACAAACAACACTGGTGACGCCCATAGACTCTTTGTAGGCTGAATGATGTAGTCGCGTAGCAATTCGTCGACTTATTTCTTTATGGTCTCGCGTGCTCGCATCGACACTTTGTCTGGACTCTAGCGGAGTGGCCTGTTACTGTCCTCTGTTAGGATTCGATGTTTAGCGAAGGGAGTCTGTCGAATTCTTGACGATGACAAAAAGCTTTCTTGCATTTCAAGAGCAAGTTTTTGAGCTGTTTTTGTTCATACGCCGTAAGGCTCGGATTAACGTCGAAAGCCAGTTGAAGCGATTGAGTCGTCGTAGTGCATTCGGCAGAATCAATGATGGCGGGAACGTTGCTGGCTTCCAGTATTTTTTTGATGTAAGCAACCGTCATAAATTTGCTGACGTGCTTGTACTCACATCTGAAGTTCGTAAGCATCACTCTTGCGTTATTTCCCCGCAGCTCGGCAATTCTTCTGGCGACACAAATTTCGCGGTTGATCAACAGGTGCTGGTCACCTTCAACGACGCTTTGCGTGTCTGTTGATTCTAGAGTGCGGACGGAAATGCTGATGCTGAAGAGAGGAGGAATGGTGACTTGCTCTTCCAGCACATTCAAAGTGTGCCTCTGTGACGGTGTGGGCAGCGGCAGTGCTTTTTCCTTTGGATAGCGTTACTGCCTCTGACCTTAGGTCGATGACGGCACCGTTTTCACTTAGGAAGTCCATCCCAAGTATCACGTCCCTGGAGCAGTGCTGCAGAATTAGAAATCTGGCAAGATAAGTCCGGTTATCGATGGTGATTTTTGCTGTGCAAACACCAGCCGGCGTTATTACATGACCCCCCCCCCTCCCCCATGGTCCAGATTTCAGGGCCTTGCCAAGGAGTCCTCATTTTCTTTAACTTCATCACGAAAGGCCCACTGACGATGAAATAGCCGACCCCTGGGTCGATGAGGGCGGTGCCGTTTTGGCCGTCGAACATTACGTCCAAGTCGCTAGTTTATCGTCGTGCGTTTTGGTTTGGTCATGGCATTGGGTCACAGCTACGTTGGTTTCCTCCACTGCTTTCATGTTGCGTCGTCAGGTCGTCTTCAGTACGGGGGGTTTCGTCAAGGCTTTTTCTGGTTCACCCCGTGTTCGGAAAGTACCGTCGCGGCGGCGTCGTCAGAGGATCTTCGGTAGCTAGTCACACAGAAATCACACCTCCAGTGGTTGCTACCTTTAGTTTCCCGGATAAAGGCTAGGAGACCGGCCCTGAGTTGGGCCAGTGTACAGCCGGCGGTGAGGCGACATGTAGTGGCCGGGTGACGGCGAACAATATCTTCGGAGTGTCCACTGCGCTGCTGCAAGATAGTCGGCAATGTCACAGAATCTTTCCTCCCGGTGTGGACGCGGCACATCTACAGCAAAACCACGCAGTGTATCTGACACTACTGGTAACGGCGGCAAGTGTGGCTAGCTTCTGCACAGTGATAGCAGAGGTCGGTAGTCGGGAGCACGCCATACGCCGGTTTTAATTGGACCGTTGCGCTGGCCAGTGGGTGGACAGTATGGTGTCAACGGTGGCGGTGGCAGGCAGCAGAACTGCGACGGTGCAGTCTCTTGATGCGGGTGTGAAGGGGGAGTGCAGTGTCATGCTACAGCAGCGTAGCTCAGCGCTTGCGGCTGAGGCTGCGGTGCTTCGTAAACTCCAAGTGATTTCCGAACTTCTTCACGGAAAATGTCGGTGATCGAGTCCACTTGAGGCTGCAATGGGGGCAACAGCTTGCGCAGCTCTTCCCGCACAATTGTTCGGATAGTCTCGCGCAGGTCGTCAGAGCAGAGTGGTTGTGTTTCTGTGTACTCTGCTGTCGAGCGGCTTTTGAGTTGTCGGTTGTGCATCTTCACCGTCTTTTCAATCGCTGTCGCTTCGGAGATCAATGCCTTGACAGTGCATTGTGGGTTTCGCATCAGACCCGCAAACGGTTCCTGCTTTACTCCTCACATGAGGAAGTAAACTTTTTGTCTTAGAGCATACTGGGGCCGGAAGAGTTTGGTAATCTCTTCCGCGCAGAGCGTCATGTATTCGTTTAAAGGCTGCGATCGGGTTTCAAGCAGCACTTCCGCCCTGTCTTTGCGTATGACGCTCGTGAATGTAGCGAGGAACTTCGTGCAGAATGTGTCCCATGTTGTTGGGGTTTGCTCCTGGTTCTCGAACCACGTACGAGTGGCATCTTGTTTGGCGAAGTACGCACGACGAAGCTTATCTTCGCTGGTCTAAGCACTGAAAACGGCCACTCAATCGTATGCCTCCAGCCAACTTTCCTGGTCTTCAAGGGCTGAGCCGTGCCCTGCCGTGGTGGTCTAGTGGCTAAGGTACTCGGCTGCTGACTCGCAGCAGGTCGCGGGTTAAAATCTCGGCTGCGGCGGCTGCATTTCCGATAGAGGCGGAAATGAAGGAGGCCCGTGTGCTCTGATTTGGGTGCACGTTAAAGAACCCCAGGTGGTCTAAATATCCGGAGCCCTCCACTACGGCGTCTCTCATAATCATATGGTGGTTTTGAGACGTTAAACCCCACATATCTATCTATCAAGGGCTGAGCCGTGGAAAGATAGTGGCTCCTTGGATTGTAGAAGCGAGATCGGTGTGAATGGCACATGGTTTGTCAACGTTGCTGCGGCCATGGTCAGAGTCTTGGTCTTTGGGGTCTTCTCAGGTAGAGGCCCAAACTCTGTGGTGGTAGACCTTGTTGCCTGCGGCTTGTTCGCTTCTCAGTGTTGTCGTCGATGTCTTCACGACTGGCGCTGTCTGCACGATTGATGGGGCCGTCCGGTATATAGAAGGAGCAGGAACTTCACCAGATGTCATGGGGTCGTGACGTGGACGAGGAGAGCAGACTGTAGGTCGGATAATAAACTGTTTATTTGGACCTAACTTGTGGACACGTAAAAGGAAAGACAGATTACAGCAAGACGCTGGCACTGATAGCGGTGAGCAGAGCGTTGGCCGTCGGTCAACTGACAAGCGGCGAAGCGCGTCGGCATTTGTACACTTGCCGTCAAATGTTCTAGCGTTATCGCTATCAGTTACGTGGGTTACAAGATTATCTGTAATGTTCACGAAGTGGGCGTAATTGCAACAAAACGATCTACTACAGCCTCGAGGCTTTTCGAACATTGTAGGCGCGGTTTGCGCTGAACGTAGGGTAACAGGATGATAACAAAACTTGAGGAAAAGAACGGGGAAACATGGTGGTTATGGAACGATAAGCCATACGAATCAATCAATCAATCAATCAATCAATCAATCAATCAATCAATCAATCATTCATGCCATAAAGAAATTTACGTCTGGGCTTGTGACAGTGGCCGTTTCAAACTTTTCTACATTGGCTACAGCATGTTTAGTATTCGAGTGCGTACAACCGGTGTACCGTAAAAGCAACAGAATAGGTTACCAAGAGATGGAAAACACCATCGGGGAAGGCAGAGAGTTAGATGGAGGGAAAATATTCAGCAGTTTGCAGGGATAAAATGAAATGACCATGCGCAGGATAGGGCAAACTGCTGGAAATCAATGAGAGATGCCTTAGTCCTGCAGTGTATTAACAAAGGCTGAGATTGATGATTCTGATGATCATCATTACGCCATAAATCTGCCTTTCCCCGATTTTTGAAGGCCCCACTAAGCTTCCATAGCAGCTTCGAAGCAGCTCCGATTGTTCATCTTTTTGCAGCGGATGACGATGAAGTATGCCTGAACGGTCTGTAATCTGTGGGCTTAAAACACTGTGCTGGTTGCGCGATTCACATGTATTGGCAACCGGCGCAGTTCTACGCTTGTGCCACACAGAATTAAATGCGCTAAAAAGACTCGGTCTCTTAAATGACATATGTATATAATGTTATTTTTTTCGGAAGCAGTTTCAAGCAATAGAGTTTTTACAGCAATAGAGCGGCCTGTTTCCGCTTCTCAATCAAAGCTAGAATTTTAATAAATTTAGTTTGCATTTTTCATAATTGGGGGTCACCTACAAAATGATAATCTGTCGTTCACAATAAACGGTGCCGACGGCGACACCGATGCCCAATTTTCTAATAAATAAACCTTTTAAAAATTCTCATTTAATACTTCACGATAAGAACAACGCACAAACGCACGGTACTCACAGTCTGTGCAAGAAAGAAATTCATGAAAATTACAATTTCACGCTATTCTCCCTCCCGCTCCCACCTCTAAAAGAAAGAAAAGAGTTCTGGTTCAGTGGAAATCACTGATTTTTTTTTTATGGAATATTCTTTTTGTGGGACGAAGATGGCTTTATTGTTTTGGGAAGTGCGACAGTATTTTTTTTCATTGCGAGAAAAGAAACAGGATCGGTACATGCGCATTGACGTTCTTATCTTTACAAACCAGCGATTGAATCAGGAATCCACAGTTAAGCCGTGCTGAGTGGTGAAACATTGATCCATTGTGCGCGTCGACGAGTAACTCGCATGAAAATTTTTAGAGTGTCATAACGTACGTTCATGGGGATGTTCGCAATTGCGTGCAGTGGCTTAATCAAATTAAATACCAGCAACTTATGATTAAGAACCAACCAAAACAGAAAGTAAGGTGGAGGTGGTAATATGGTGGACTGGATGAAAGGGCTATGTCATGAGTGTACGAAAGGTTCGACGCCACATCTCAGAATAATCGTTTTAGAACCTAGAACTACCTACTTGTTAAGTCGGCAAGTACAAAAATCACAAGTGCGTGCACGCACACACGCACACACACACACGCATACACACACACACACAATACGAACTAGCACTTCTGTTACAAACAGCAACAGACGTATGCACATGCGACAGAGAACCAAAGTAGGTTTACTGCAGGCAAAATTATTCCGTGCACATTAACACAGGGCTCGAACCTTCGTGTTGAAACGCTGCACTGAGCGCCACCCTAGACTGAGTATCATGCCGCGCCAGTAGCCCTTTCCCGTATTAGTACTTTAAAGCTGACTATCTGACAGCTTGGCCAGGTAGTATGCAAATGTCATCGAGGTCAAACACGATGTTACTTACGAAGCTAGCGGTTTTCATTATTCAACCATTTTTGACAGTTCCAGCCCATATAACTCCTTTGGCTATAAATAGCTTTGAAGCCCTCACAAGTCCGTCATCTCCTGCGGCCGTTATTGATTCGCCAAGACACATTGAATTCTCAGAGAACATGAGGCGAGAGTTCCAACTTTCAATAACTAGGTGGAATTTTCGGGCGGGGTGCAAATCCTTCGGAGGTTTCTTGAAGTACATAACGCTGGACGATGTCAGTTTCGCAAGGCCTGGTGTCGTACTTGTGTCCTTGCGGGAGCTACGCTCATTGCGAGGTTTTGAGAATGTCGTCGCCGATTTCAAGCGGTCCCACTCGTACATTCAGTGGATCATTGCTGCTCCTGACCATGACCAGGTGTTAAAACGCTATCGGGACACCTATGTCAGTTTTTAGCGTCACGTACTATGATGTTAACGCACCTCTGGACGGGTACAGGTCTTGCGAAAAACGTCACGCGATCCTCGCAGTGGAACTCAGCGTGCTCGGAGAACGCGTGTCAAATGCTGGAAGGTTGCCTAAAGACGATCGTGTAGTTTTTGCAGCCCAGGAGAACAACTTCAATCTTTGTTATAAGAAAGATAAAGTTATGCCACTAATCAGGCGTGCTTACGCCACCGTCAACACCGACCTCGTTGAAGTGTACAACATTGGAGAGACGGAGTCGCTTCTGTTGGACCGACGCGTTGACTTCGACATCGAAGTCTCAAAGCGCGTTCTCATGAGATGTTATTAAGGTTACGTCATGTTGCAGCCGTCTTCGCTAAGTTTTCTTTCTCGACGAGCGACTCCTTTGCCACCATCATTCGTTTCGTCATTGCTGTCCTTCATTGAAGTCTGTCTGGTTATGTTTCCGCTTGCATTGTTGCTCTTTTCGCTAACTGCCGTGCAAGGTCGCCTGCATTCAGTTGCCGCGAGCAGATATTCAGATTGGGCCATGTTTTTTTTCTGAGCACCTACCTTGGCCGGAGCCCAACAGCATTAGGAAATGCGAAGTCGACAGTCACAAAAATGTGTATTATGATCTGGATGTTCGCGATGCTCATTCTAGTGCAGTTCACACGGACGGAGACAACAGCATCTCGTAGTGTTCCGGCCCTCTCTTGCGAAATGAAGAGTGTAGTGGAGCTCGAGTCTCGGCTGAACGGTGGTAGTATAAGGCCTTGGATGTTTTACTACATGAAGAACATCCTTGATGAGTTTGGTGGTAGCGTGTCGCACCTAAAGTCGCTGCTTAAGGCTAGAGACGCGTCCGAGCTCAAATGCCTAACCCACAACACCGAGGATATGTGTTTTCCATTAACTCAAAACGGCACGCACGTCGTCTTGGATAATTGCAACTATTTTAAAGATGATAATGGCTGTTCGACCGGTATTGTGGTGCGTGAGGAATAATTTTTTTTCTACATGAAGTGGCTGCCGACGCACACTCGATTTCCTTTGAGGTAAGTGTGATTTCTAAATAGGTTGCCCGTGTTTGTTTGTAGTCCACTTGATGACAAGGACTTATTCTCTCTAAATTTCGGTGACCAAATATATAGGCGGTAATTGTTTTTTTGCCAATAGTTTGGCCTAGTGAGTAAGTGAGAGCAAGGGACATTGCGAAAATTGTTGATTTAAACACATGCATAGTAAATGCGCATTGACTTAGTCTTCTTATGTGCCGTGAAAGGCTGAGGCCCGACGCTACAATGGTGGGAAAGTCTTTACATGTACGCCGTTCTAAGATATGTGTGAAAATTATTTTTGTTATTTCTAAAATAATTACAATAACACACAGATTGCGCTTGCATTTCAACCTCAGCATTGTTTCGATTTATGAGAGAATTCAACATGGCTAGCAACAAAATCAATTGACAGTTATTCACACCATAGTTAAGTGTTATTACTAAAACGGGCAAAAGCAACATGTAACTTCTTTTAAAATTTGGAATATGTTATTGGGTTTACTACGAATAACGTTGCGTATTATTCGAATATATTCAAGCAGTTATTCCTAATTCGCAACTAAAATAAATCCTTTGAAAGTTTGCCAGGCTACAATTGAACTACGATGTTAAGTGCACATATATTATGAACTTGCCTGAGAAAACGCTGCACCAAATCAAAAAGCAAGAAGACCATGCTATAATAAGTAGAAATATTATTATATAGGGTGCATATATAATCTCCAGATAAAAAACATAGACATTGTAATTGCTGGTGAACAGCTTACAGTGCTACTAAATATAAAGTATCCTGGGAATATACTGCTTTAACATATACATCGGTGCTAAAGTTGCGTACAAACAATGTCACAATAAGGAAATAGTGTTGCCAATACTTTTTGTGTTACGGTGCTAACACTCGTGGTAGAAATATTTTAATCACTTTTACAGTCAGCTTTGATGGATCTTCTCAGCTATAGTGTAATTATAAACACATGTCCGCAAAGAATCAATTATGTAGCTGAGTGAGTGAGAGAACTAAAAAATAAGCAAGCAGACAAGAAAGTATTGCTGGTCGAGGTAAACAGTTCAAAAACCGAAGACATAGAAAAAGAGGACACAAGACAAGCGCTGTTTTTTGCGCTGTTTACCTCGACCAGCTATGAATTGTTACCAACTTTGGAGTTTTCAATACTACTCAAAAAAGTATTGAACTCAGTACATCAGTAATTGACTTATACGTGGGGTTTTTTGTCCCAAAAGCACCATAAGATTATGAGAGACGCCACAGTAGAGGGCTTCAGAAATTTCAACCACCGGGGGTTTTTTAACGGGCACACAAATCTGAGCACACGGGCCAACAGCATTTTCGCCCCCATAGAAAATTCATCCGCTGGAGCCGAGAATCGATCCCGCGACTTGCAGGTCAGCAGATTAGTAGGGCCATCAGAGATATAGAAAGGAAGTGAATCAGTTATGAAGTACGCGCAAACATGGGTATTTTATTTCGAGCCTGTTAATGAAAAACTTGCTGTAAAGCAATTAAAAACAAAACAGAGCTGGAAGAAAGAACCTCACGCGCGTAGATTGTGATAACTGACATGCTTTGAGTTTGAAACACACACAAAAAAAACTGTTATGCATTGGTTTCAGCAAATCGGAAACCACAGGTAGGCGAAAATTGGGGATCTCACTCAGACTCAATGATAAGATATATATACGGAGATTAGGGCTCACTGGAACGCAGACTCACCATAATTTCCCCGAACCGGACTCACTCGGACTCGCATTCACGAAAATGTTCTTAAACTGGAGTCACTTGGACTCGCATTCACGGAAATGTTCTTAAACTTGACTCACTCGGACTCGCATTCACGAAAATGTTCTTAAGTTGGACTCACTCGGACTCGTATTCACGGAAATGTTCTTAAACTGTACTCACTCGTACTCGAATTCACGAAAATATTCTTAAACTGGACTCACTCGGACTCGCATTCACGAAAATGTTCTTAAACTGGACTCACTCGGACTTGTATTCACGGAAATGTTCTTAAACTGGACTCACTCGAACTCGCATTCACGAAATTGTTCTCAAACAGGACTCACTAGGACTCGCATTCACGAAAATGTTCTTAAACTGGACTCACTCGAACTTGTATTCACGGAAATGTTCTTAAACTGGACTCACTCGAACTCGCATTCACGAAAATGTTCTCAAACTGGACTCACTCGGACTCGCATTCACGAAAATGTTCTTAAACTGGACTCACGCGGACTCGCATTCACGAAAATCTTCTTAAACTGGACTCACTCAGACTCGCATTCACAAAAATGTTCCTAAACTGGACTCACTCGGACTCGCATTCGCGAAAATCCTCTTGAACTGGATTCACTCGGACTCGCATTCGCGAAAATTTTCATAAGCTGGACTCACTTGAACTCGCATTCACCAAAATATTCTTAAACTGGACTCTCTTGGACTCGCATTTACGAAAATCTTCTTAAACTGGACTCACTCAAACTCGCATTCACGAAATCGTTCTTGAACTGGACTCACTCAAACTCACATTCACAAAATCGTTCTTGAACTGGACTCACTCGGATTCGCATTCACAAAATTGTTTTTGAACTGGACCCACTCGGGCTCGCATTCACGAAAATGTTCTTGAACTAGACTCACTCGGACGCGCATTCACGAAAATCGTGGAGTGGATTCACTTTGACTCGCATTCACGAAAATGTTCTTAAACTGGACTCACTTGGACTCGCATTCGCGGAAATGTTCTTAAACTGGACTCACTCGGACTCGCATTCACAAAAATGTTCTTAAACTGGACTCACTCAGACTCGCATTCACGAAAATGTTCTTAAACTGAACTCACTCGAACTCGCATTCATGAAAATGTTCTTAAACTCGACTCACTCGGACTCGCATTCACGGAAATGTTTTTAAACTGGACTCACTCGGACTCGCATTCACGAAAATCTTCTTCAACTGGACTTTCTCGGACTCGTATTCACGGAAATGTTCTTAAGCTAGACTCACTCGGACTCGCATTCACAAAAAATGTTCTTAAACTGCACTCACTCGGACTCGCATTCACGAAAATGTTTTTTAAACTGGACTTACTAGGACTCAAACTGATAGCTTCATCTGAGCGAGCTCACGTGAGTCGACTCGTCAGTACGTCAGCCCAGACCATTGTGTTCAACGTGTCCGACCATGGTGTGAATACTCTTTGACACTGTTATCTTACGTAATCAGCGCTGTCTTTGGCTATGTCTATACTGAATTAATTAAAACGAGAAAGCCTAGAAGTCCAGTTTTTCTGGTCATTAACTTTGCGGCGCTGCCTCTACCTACGGTACGATTCAACTAGCCACAACACAAGGTTTTTTGTCATGGGCGCCTTTTGATAATGTACCTTGGAATACAAGTTATGAGTGGCTACAAACGAGTAAGGACGTTTTTATTGAAAGAGATGACAAGATAAGGTGTCGTCACGGTGTCGTGATGCGAACAAGGTAGCCGACGGGAGGTTCAGGTTAAATCGTTACTTAGGCTGAACTTGTGGCCACGTAAAAGGAAAGTCATATTACAGGAAGATACTGGCACTGATAGCGAAGAACAGAGCGTTGGCTGTCGATCAGCTGGCAAGTGGCGAAGCACGTCAGTATTTATACATGTGCTGTAGGATATTACAGCCTCATCAATGGTCTTATGAATGATTAGAAGCGAGTAGGGACATTTTTATTGAAAGAGATGGAGCCATAACTTATTGTCACGGTTTCGTGACGCGTAAAAAGGGAGCCGACTGGATGCACAGTTGAACTGTTCATTGGGCCGAAATGATGACCCCGTAATAAGAAAGTCAAAACAGAGCAAAGCACTGGCACTGATACCGGTCAACCAAGCGTCGGTCGTCGATCAACCGACAAGCGGCGAAGCGCGTCGACGTTTGCACAGGTGCTGTCGAGTATTGGTGCCTTATCGCTGGTCATCGCGTAAGCTTTGAAATAAAATCGAGTTTTCGCGTGTTGCGCGTAATCTTAACAGAGTGATGTACAATGATGGCGAACCTTCTCGAACAATGAGGCGCAGATTGCATTGAGCATTCCTGATCAAGTTTTTGTTGGCGAAAAGCTGATCAAACAAAAAGTTAAGATAACATACGCGTGTGGCAATATATTTATAAAAACTTTCCCCGGAAGAGTTTGCGAGGGGGGGAAGATTGAGTCCCCCCCACACGAAGTTTATTGCTCTGATCAATAAATATTGAAATAATGTATACACAATACTACTTTGAAGTACGGTTGAGTTGACGGGACTATACACCCGTACCCAGATAAGGCTGACAAGGATGCTGGGGTAGAGTAGGTAAGAGCATGGGTCGGCAAAATATAGTGGCACTCGCTCCGACGTATTTAATTAAGAAATTATATTTTGCGCTTTGGACTCATTTGGGCTCAGACTCGAAAGAAAATTCCTAAGCCGTGCTCGCTCGAGCTGACACACACAACAGTTTCTTGATCCGGACTCACTTGGACTCCAATTCACCAAAATTTTATTCACCTACTCGCTCAGACTGATGGCTTGGTGCGAGTTTGCGTGATTCGACTCATGAGTTAGTTTATCGACCTTTGTCGCAAACTTGCATCTCGCCTGATCAAGCATATTACAAGCACACTAAAAAAGCACTTACGAGAGGTCCTTAAATGCTGGTGCAGAAGATACGGCCTATGGCAATGTACACAACTAAACCAAGCCAACTAATATCACGAATGAGAAAAGTGAAATGTGTGAGGACACATGGTGAGTTCATTACCCTCTACCGGTACGCTGGAAAATTTCGATTACTACTTTGTGAACGGTTGCAGTGCTTATCGAGCCATAAAATTAGCTAGTTGATGTTAACGGATCTTGTGGTGGGTGAAGAAGAACTTTTTTTTTACTTGAAATGGCTGCCGACGCACACTCGATTTCCTTTGAGGTAAGTGTGACTTTTAAATAGTTTGCCCGTGTTTGTAG
This sequence comes from Rhipicephalus microplus, assembly GCF_013339725.1. NCBI lineage: Eukaryota > Metazoa > Arthropoda > Arachnida > Ixodida > Ixodidae > Rhipicephalus > Rhipicephalus microplus. The sequence continues at coordinate 44,720 of NW_023612057.1, read as the reverse complement.
TCCCCTTGATAACAAGGACTTATTCCCCCTAAATTTTGGTGACCAAATATATGGGCGGTAAGTTTTTTTGCCAATTCTTTGGCCTAGTGAGTAAGTGAGAGCAAGGGACATTGCGAAAAGTGTTGATTTAAACACATGCATAGAAAATGCACATTGACTTAGTCTCCTTATGTGCCGCGAAAGGCTGAGGCCCGACGCTACAATGGTGGGAACGTGCCCCGTTCTAAGATATATGCGAAAATTATTTTTGTTAGTTCTAAAATGAATACGATAACACACGAATTGCGCTTGCATTTCAACCTCAGTACTGTTTCACTTTATAAGAGAATATAACGTGACTTGCAACAAAATCAATTTACTGTTATTCACACCATAGTTAAGTTTATTACTTAAACGGGCAAAAGCAACTTATAACTTCCTTTTTTATATTTGTAATATGTTATTGGGTCTACTAAGAATAACGTTGCGTAATATTCGAAGATATTCAAGGAGTTATTCATAATCCGCAACTAAAATGAATCCTTTAAATATTGCCAGGCTACAATTTAGGTACGATGTTAATTGCATATATATTACGAACTTGCCTTAGAAAACGCTGCACCAAATCAAAAAGCAAGAAGACCACGCTGGCTTAAGTCGAAATATTAATATAGATGGTGCATATATTATCTCCGGATAAAAAACATAGACATTGTAATTGTTGCTGAACAGCTTACAGTGCTACTAAATATCAGCATCCTGGGAATATACTGCTTTAACATATATATCGAGTGCTAAAGTTGCGTACAAAGAATGTAACAATTCAGAAATATTGTTGCCAATACTTTTTGTGTTACGGTGCTAACACTCGTGGTGGGAATATTTTCATCACTTTTACAGTCAGCTTTGATGGGTCTTCTCAGCTATGGTAGAATTATAGACACATGCCCGCAAATTATCAATTATGTAGCTGAGTGAGCGATGGAGCTAAAAAATAAGCAAGCAGACAAGAAAGTATAGCTGGTCGAGGTAAACAGTTCAAAAACCGAAGACAGAGAAAAGGAAGGACACAAGATGAGCACTGTTTTTTGCGCTGTTTACCTCGACCAGCTATGAATCGTTACCAACTTTGAGTTTTCAATACTACTCAAGAAAGTATAGAACTCGGTACATCAGTAATTGATTGATATGTAGGGTTTAACGTCCCAAAAGCACCATAAGATTATGAAAGACGCCGCAGTAGAGGGCTTCCGAAATTTCGACCACCTGGGATTCTTTAACGGGCACCCAAATCTGAGCACACGGGCCTACAGCATTTTCGCCTCCGTCGGAAATGCAGCCGCCGCAGCCGGGACAAAACCCGCGACCTGCGGGTCAGCAGACGAGTACCATAGCCACTAGACCACCGCGGCAGGGCAAATGACGCTGTTGATACGAATTATTGCGTATGAGTGATGTTAGACGCGGAGCATCTAATACTACTCACACGCACTCACACTACAAATGCGCGACTCTCCCCCTTCCCTCTCTCCCCATTCCCTCTCTCCAACAGCCGTACGTTTCTATCGCCACTTCTCTCCAACCACCAAAGTTTATAGATACTGTCCTGCTTGCGCTCGCTCGCTCATTGCGCATGCGCATTCTCTCCCCCTCTCTCTCCTTTTCTACACTCTTCCTCTATTGCCTCGCAAAGCAGATGTACGCAAAGCAGATGTATCTGCTAACCTCTACTCACTCCCACCTTGTACTCTAGGAATTTCTCCCCGTGGTGCCGGCCACAGGGTGACGCAGAGCATCGCGGGAGTTTCAAACAGAACGTTCACGCAATGCGTGCAAAAGAACCAAGTTAACTACGTAATAATACGCAAGGTTCACTTCATTTCGTCAGAAAGCAACTGCTGACGATTCCGTGTTAGATGGCCACCAACCCATGGTTGGTGGCGACCTGTGTGGCCCACTCCACGACCCTTAACTGGACGACTGGGTCTGAGCTGGTCAACATGGCCTCCCAGTGCTCAAGAGAGGGATCACGCATAGTATCCACCTGCGGCGGCACTATGCTACATTCCCAAAGTATGTGATCATATGTTGCCACAGTCAGGCACCATTTGCATTGCGGCTTTATCTCCTCCGGGTACATTTTGTTCAACACGTAAGGGTTGGGAAACGATCGCGTCTGCAGTTTTCTCCAGACGCATTCCTGCGCCTTAGTCAACCGTTTGCGCGGGGGCGGATAAAACCTCCGCTCTAGTTTTTAATGATTCTTTATGTCGTAAAAGGACACCATCCCATCTCTCGCAGACCTCCCCGGAACGGGCGGCTCGCCTGCCCAGCTGACGAAACCTCGAGCATTGAGGTGATCCGCCTCATTGCCAGGTTTCCGAGAGTGTGCTGGTACCCAGACAATTTCTATTTCTCTAATTGCTCGTCGCGTGGCCCCGTGCGGAAATCGTGCCACGGTCGCCGATATTTTGTCCCTCGCCAGATTTCGGACGGCTGTCTTTGAATCACCAAGAATCAAGTCCGACTACGAATTAGATATAGCTAGCGCTACTGCCCCTTCTTCTGCAGTTTCTGAGGAGCGGGTTTTGACCAGTCCAGAGGCGACAAAGCGGCCTTTACTGTATACCACCACAATCACAAAAGCGTCTTTGTCCTTATATTCCGCGACATCTGTATAGACTGCCACTTTGTACTCGCCGTACTCAACGAGTAAAGCTCTGGTTCTTGCCTGCATGCGCTGCTTACGGTGAATCAGATGCATATTTTTAGGCAAAGGTTTCTTGTACTGGGCTTTATGTAACTCTCGCCGCACTTAAATTTTAGTGTCCCCGGTGCGAGCCTCGGCTCCAATGCCAATCCTTTTCAATATGATCCAGCCTGCTTTGGTTGTCGAAAGCCTAGCGTGCTGCATCATCAGATGCGCCTCCCATAATTTGTCCAAGGTGTTGTGCACCTCTAGTTTTAACAGACTTTCTGTGGGAGTGTTGTTGGGCAACCCAAGCGCTGCCTTGTAAGCTTGCCGGATCAGAGCCTCAACCTTGTTTTTTTCTGCAGCATCCAACTCCATATAAGGTGTCGCGTAAGTAATCCAGATGAGCAGGAACGCCTATACTAACTTACAAAGTTTTTTTCTTTAACCCCACTTTTACGGTTAGCGATTCTCCTGATTAGCTTGACAGTAGCATTGACCGTGGTCTTAAGTTTTTCAAGGGCCACCCTATTCTTCTTGTTAGTTTGCGGATATAGACCAAGAATTCCAATACTTTGAGCTTCAGCTACCGGCCTACCCCCTACTTTTACCTCCAACGGCGGTGGCGGAATATAGTGTCTTGCATGTGGCCCTCTGGGTTTGTCCCGAACCACAAAAAGCTCGTACTTGGGCTGAGAGCATGAAAATCCCGCCTCCCCTGCCAACTCTTCGAAAGTAGTCACTGCCTGTTGTAGTGTTTCTTCCAGATGCGCGTCACTACCCCTGGCTACCCATAGAGTAATACAATCTGCATAAAATGTGTGTTTGAGTCCCGGTATCTTCTCCAGTCTCGGCGGTATTTTAATTAAGGCGAGGTTAATCAGGAACGGCGACAAAACCGAACCCTGCGTCGTCCCTTTGCCTCCCAACGCGAATGAGTCCGATTTGATATCTCCTATTGAAATCTTGCGGTTCGGCCCTCCAAGAATGATCTGAAGTAGCGAAATGTCCTGACCCCTGGGCCAATTTCCGATAGGTTATTCAATATTGCCTCATGCGAAACATTGTCGAAAGCTTTGCGAAGGAATCTGGTTTGATATCTTCTATTGAAAATTTTCCGGTTCGGACCTCCAAGAATGATATGATGTAGCAAAATGTCCTGGCCCCAGGCCAATGTCCGATAGGTTATTCAGTATTGCCTCATGCGAAACATTGTCGAAAGCTTTTATTCAGGTCAAGCCCCAATACAGCTTTGGTGCCTGTTCCATGCCCGGGATCGACTACATCGTGTTTCAACTGTATCATGACATCCTGCATGGACAAATTGACCCTGAAACCTATCGTAGTTGGGGAAAGATGGCCTTGTCCTTTGCATAACCCCGAAGCCTGTTGAGAACCATGTGCTCCATCAATTTTCCCACGCATGATGTCAGAAATATGGGGCGCAGGTTCTCCAAGCAGTTTCTTGCCTGGCTTAAGAATAAATATTATCCTAGCATGCTTCAATTGGGCTGGGATCTCCCCGGCCACCCAATACTCATTTAGCGAGACAGTGATCGTCCAACAGATTTAAAATCTAGGTTTCTCAGCATTTTATTAGTAACCCCATGCGGGCCTGTGGCAGGCATAGTGCGCAGCTGCCCCATGGCAAACTCCACCTCCGCGATTGTAAACTCTTCACCTAGTTCCGAGTTTTCTACCCCCCGAGTAGTGTGGTAAGCAAACGCCTACTCCTTCAGTTATGTACCGATTCAGGAGTTCCTGTATAAACGCTGCAATTGTGCTTTCCTATTGATGCATTAATCGAGTGATTTGTCCCCGTTGCGCCGATTTGGTTGCTGTCGGATCCAAAAGAGTCCTCAACAGCTGCCTTGTCTTTCTGCATCCAAACTGTCCATTCATGCGATCACAAATCTGGCCCCACTGCTTGGATTGCACATCAATTGTATAATTTTGGATTTTACGTTCCAACTTGGCAGTCCTTCTGCGAAGGACGCCATTATGTTTTTGCTTCTTCCACCTTCTCAGAAGACTCGTGTGCGCTTCCCACATGTGTAATAGTCTAGAGTCCACCATAAACTCCTCCTGCTCGACTGGCGCTTCTACCGTGGTATTCTTTACATTTTCCTTGAGCGTCTCTACCCATGTGTCCAGGCCGTTAATTTTCTCGTTCACAGTGTCTGCTCTGTTTTTCCTAAATCTGTCCCAATCCGTAATTCTATGCCCCTTCACTTTGTCTTTATGCTTCGCAGCACTAAACATCATGGAAAGGATATAGTGATCACTTCCTAGTGCTTGGCTCGTGTTAATCCTCTTTGCATTACTGATACCTCTACAAAACGTAAGATCTGGAGAGGTATCCATACTTATGCTGTTGCCTATCCTCGTATGATCTTGTGGATTGTTTAACAGCGTCCGGCGCATATCCCGGGCAACTTTCCAAAGCCGATTGGTCTTTTGGCTGGCTCGGATATAACTCCACTCTGGGTGAGGCACATTGAAATCTCCTACCATTATAAGCTGAGCGCGAGCTGCTAACCGTTGAGCTTAAATCAGGAGTTGTGGCAAGCCCAATCGTGTATCTGTTGGAGAACTATACACATTAAGTAAAAACAGACTCTTCTCATACTTTTGTTTAGGCAAAATTTCAAGCAGGACGTAGTCTTCCCTGCTGCTATCTGCGGAATGCTGAATGGCAGTGATGTTGCGATGGACTAGCACGGCTTTGAAGGCTGTGATACGCCCTTGAATCAATCCCTGGTGCTGTAAATGCCTTAAATTCGGGGAATTTTATGGAACCCCTAGTCTCTTGTAAGGCTATTATGTCCGGTTTCCTATCCAGATTTTGTACGTACAACTGCAGGTTACCTCGCTTGTGACGAAAGCCCCTGCAGTTCCACTGCCAAACCTCAATTTACAGGCGAGGCGCCTTGATGAGGCACCAGGTTGACTAATGGCGCTTGGCCACCCACGGGAGGCAGTCTGGACTCCAGTAGAGAATGAAGCTGCTGAAACATGCCCATAACCTTGGTTTGGGAAGCCCTAGTTTCACTGGAAAGTATCCCGAGACGTTCCCCTGTTGTGTCTAATAGGGCTTCGATTTTTTTTACTCGAGCCTCCAACCTATCCTGTCTTTCTCTTTGCCTACTTTATACGCAAGGGTAGTCCCATCCGACTTAAGACTAGTGACCTTAAAAACAGGCTGTGCCATGTCTACTGGGGACGTTTCGGCTAATCGTTTAGGGTTAGCTTCCTAATCCCCCGGCAATGGTCTCTTCACTGTCCCCCGATTCTCCACTTCCATAGCTGCACTCTCCTGTACGCGAGCAGACGCCTCTTGCTTCGCTTTATCTAGAGGCCTTGCACTACTGGTGCCTGTGTCGCTTGTAGTTGGTCGTTTTTAAGTGCGCGTTCCATCTCTGCAATTCTAATTTCCATTCTTTTAATTAAATCTTCCTGCCGCTGAACGAGCGCTGCTAACTCCCTCTCTCGAGCAGTTTCGTTCTGGGAGGCCGTGCCTGACAAGCTCACCTTTTTGTTGGTGTTGCGTGCGTAGCTGTTGGGACTGGATACTCGTCCGCCATCTTGGCCACCCCCACGCCCTGGCAATGGCGGGAAGGAACTCGACCGGTCCCTGCTTTTGCTTGTGCCTTCTTTACCCCTATATGACCACTCCGTGGCCCTCGAGGACCGCTCATCGTTACCAGCTTCGATCTCTCTTTCGATGCTCTGTTGCCGGCCCTTCAGTGGCTTGCGAGCCAGGCGAAACTTGCAGTTCCAGCTCCCTGTGTGATGCGCACCATGCCACACAATGCAGTCCGGCGTGCACGTGAGTGGCACTCCTTCTAGCGGGGCAGGATTGTCCTTCCCGCAACGGCCACATAGGTTACTCTTCGGACGATAGCAAATGTCCGCTCGATGTCCAACTCGTCGGTAGTTGTAACAGGTCTCGACTAAATTTCTATACGGGATCACAGCGTACAGACAGTTTCATTAAGTAACCTACCGGGGTATGCGTTTTCCCCCGAACGTAACCTGAATCGCCTTCGACTTTCCCGGAGGTCTCGCGTCCAGAATATCTATACCTTCATTCTTCTTCAGGAATCCCACCCGAACTTCTTCCACTGGGCATCAACCATAATCATTGTAATTCATTTCCCGCACGGAGTTCTCCAACGGCGCCACGAACGCCGAAACCGGCATGTCACGATCACACAGCTTGAGCACCTTCAAAGCCGCATATGCCCCACTGCAATTTATACGTGGTGTGCTCACCGTCAATGTGTTGTTTGTGCCATTAACCCGTACAATGTCTTATTCCGCGTGTTCTCAGTGCGCATTCGAGTTCTCTCACTGTCACGACACTCAAGTCGCAGTTCTAGGGCCTGTACACAACCATGAAATCAATGGCTGGCTTCTTGAGAAACGATCCGCGTTTCTTGCACACCAGCGCTTTCCCTCTCTTGACTTGCTGCGCTCCGTGCGCCTTGCACCCGTCGCTGCCAGCCTGCGTCAGGCAAAGCTTACCGTCGGCGTTGTCGCTATGCAGAGTCTTCTTAAATCGGTCCTGTTCCTTCAGCACTGGAGTCAACTCTTCCGCTTCAAAATCTTCGGGCGTTATAGTCTCTCTTCGACGTAGTATTCTATCTTCAGCACATCAAGGCCCACGGTCACGAGGCGCAAGCCGGACGCCCGGCGTCGCAGCCCAGACTTGACCTAGGAGATAAACCTAGCCTTGCAACCGCGGGATTAATAGGAAAATCTCAGAAACTCCTAAATCTGGGAGGAAATTTCCTATACAAGTGGTGTCCGTAGGTGCAGGGCAACCACCTGCAGACGAGCACACCAACAGCAAGGCCAGGACAAAGTGCTTCCGCCGATAGTCGGTCACCGGTCTGGAGCTCATGCGAAGCACCCCGTGAACCGGAAACACTGCCATTAAAGGCACTGTTGAAACCCCCCGCGATGCCCCGCATCGCTCAAATGTGCCCTTCTGGAAGATCCTGAAACTTTTTCGAAAGTATCACTTATAAATGCAAAGAGCAGTGTTGTCCTAATTACAGAACCTTGAGGATCTCGTTGATGTAACTTCACTTTAGCTAGCATTCTGCTTTTAAGTTTTGCAAGTTGATAAAAACTCTCAAAATAAGTTTTGAAGTGCTCAATTGCGGCTCCAAACAGTGTAGGCCTGGCCAAGAATAGGATTATATATTTCTAACTATATGCAGTAAAATAGTTTTTTGAAGACTGAGAGAACTGAGAGAGACCCCAAGAGCGCGTTTGTTTAATCCGCATGCACACTATGTTATTTTTGTTGTCAATCAGAGATCTGATGGAAAACCCACGACATATACTTCTATACTGCCCATGTTGGAAAATCTTGATAAATTTTCCAGCATACCAGCGTGGCTGTCAAACAGGGATCTTCTGCGAACACTGGTAAAAATAAAATTTAGTAATCAAGGCTGGAACAGTGATATATTTGCAATCAATACTAAGGTGATACGTAGTCATAAGGTATTTTATACCAGTGGCTCAGGCTCACATTGATTTTTATCCTTGACACCCTGGTTGTTCTGTATGTCTTTAATAGCAAGTATTATGGCCTAGAGACACGCTACGAATGTTTAACACTTTGTCTGCTGAACACTTGTACAGCAGGGTAATTAGCTGTAATACGCATAGAAGAGCTGTTAGCAAACTTACCGGTCACGATAGTACGGAAATTAGTGTAGCCCGCGGTAACAGTGACCGGTGCAGTCGTCATCTTTAGAGATCGCAAAGGCTTTAGTAAGCTTAACTGTGGGGAATATTTTAGCTAAAATGGATGTTTTGAGGTGTAACTACATATCGTAATATTATCTGTCATGTGATTGATATAAGATTGCCAAGAATGTTCATGAGTATTGTTGCTGCTAGTGCGGCAAGTATTGGGTGTATTAGCAGCAAGAAAACATTCACTGAAAATAATGAAGGTGATCCGGCAACCAAATTGAGCATTTTCTAGTGCATTTCCTTGCCAAGAAAGCTATGCTTTAGCTCTGTTTTCGCGTTAGGAAAGCAAGTTTTAAAATCGCCACTAGTTCAAAAGTGGAGTTGATGGTGGTAGATCCAAATATTTGCACAATGATCGCCATACGGCACATAAAAATTTAATTTTGTAAATTTGAAAAGCACGATGGACACTATGAAAGTTGTTTTAATGCATGAAACGGACAGCTGCACTGTTCCGCGTTACCTATCGCGCGCAAAAGTGCAAACGTAAGCACATGAGCAGGTAGTTATGAAAGAAGATAAATGTGCAAATAAAGGTACCCACGCATTTCCAACAGAATACTTAAGGTGAGTGTTTCCTATGTTATTTTGACTGATACTCCATAATAATTTCAGACGCCAGCACCAAAGACTGCTACTCGTGCTGCAAGAAGCTGGTCTCAGGTTGCATTGCATCAGAATGCGATTCAGGCCTTGCAGCAGTGGCACCACGTTCGCTGTGTTCGATATCCCATTCAGCGCTTACGTCACCGTCTACCTCATTGGATGCTCCCTGTCTGTGCTAGCGTTCGCTGCAGAGGTGGTCTATCAGCGGTATCATCGCACAAGAGGCCTGCAGGCCAGCCGGGTTGGACTGGGCGTCGTGATCCGACATTGATGAAGAATACGACAGTTTTTTCCTGGATGTAATTGTGGAATTTTCATTCATGAAAATATTTTGAAAATGTTGTTTATAGTAATCCGACCCACACCACTAAAAATATGAAATAAAGTTTGAGTACTTTACTCGTGCATGCCTAATAATAATATGCGCGATTTTACGTTCCGAAACGACCATATCATTACGAGAGGGGCCGTATTGAAGTACTCCGGAAATTTCGAACATCTATTGTTCTTTAACGTGCTGCTGGCATTGAACAGTGCACGGGTCTCTGCCAGTTTGGTTTATATGCCTGTTTCCGCGCGTCAGGTCGAATTAATCACAATTTGTCCACATTATCGTACTGGTGGCCTATATTAAAAAACTCACAGGCATAACACAGTCAGTGACTATAGAGAGATGTTGACTGTTACCGGAGCCAGGCTGTTTACTCTTGCACAGATGTTCGCTGTTGCCCGAAACGTGCGAGCACAGGAGCGTGATCAGCCACCAACTACTCGTTTTATGAATAACAGCCTCGCTGTTTTAACTAATGTTTCAAGAAAACAACAAAAATCACAGCACGTCCACGAAGTGCATGATGTTCAGTAAGACGAAGCATCCATCAGTCCGTACGTGCTTCTGTACATCCATGCATCCATCTGTGCGACCGTCCGTGCGAGCGTTCGTGCGTCCATCCGTCCGTCCATCTGCGTGGTCATCCGTGCGTCCATTCATCCATCTGTGCATCCGTCCTTTCTTTCTTGCATTCGCCTGTCAGTGTGCCCATCCGTCTGTGCGTCCGACTGTTCGTGCGTCTGTCCATGCGTCTATCTGTGTATTGATTCGTCCATGCGTCCGTTCTGCGCCCGTCCATCCATTCGTCCGTGAGCCTGTTCATCCATGCATCCGTCTGGGCATTCGTCCATCCATCCGTGAATTGTCTGTCTGTTCATCGTCAGTTTATGCGTCTGTAAATCCGTCCGTCCATCTAATGAACACTCGAAATACCGTCATCTCGCATCTTTTCATCAAATATTTATCATATAGAAATCCAGCTGACATTCCAACGACTAAACGAGAGGTGGCATGGCCGGACTGGAGAAGCAGCACGTGCGCACTCTTTTGCAGCCCGTGCTTTGTGTCTAGTTTCCACCTCTCTCCGCCGCTAGTTCATGGCACTGTGTGGCCCCAACTCTCGCTAGACCTTGCTGATAATCAAGGAGGTTACACCCAGCAAGTTTAACGTGGTAACTTTTTCTAATCACATAGTGCTCAAAGTGCGTTCTTCTGTTACCAGTATTTTTGTGTAAGCATCAAACTCCAGGCAAATTTTATTAGAGATTCAGTCACTGATACTTGTCCTTGCAGGTTATTTTGTCGTAAATGGCCAACTTTTCATTTATGAATAATGGCACAGGTTTCCTCCTCGATTCAAGAGTTCACGCGTGCCGCTCCTCTAGTCCTGCCGTGGAGATGGCTGCCTACTACTACGACGACTACTACTACGTACATCGCGGACGCACGACCCACGGCTTAAAGAGCTTCGCCCCTAGAAAAGTCACAGCTTTGCCGCAAAGGCGAAGCAATAAACGCGATAGCGACAAATGGTAAGGTCACGCGCAGAATGGAAAGCAGATCGAAACGTGACCCACCTTTCTCACGCACAATAGACGCACGAAACGTACTCACACTTACAGATGCACGTGAATAAGGGTCTCTGTAGCTACTTCACTGTGTCTGAAAAGCGCGCGCTTTTCCCGAATGGGGGCTGAAGTGATTGCAGTGACTTTTGTGCTCCCGGTAACTACAACAGAATCGTTCCAAGTAAAGGCTGAGGCCAGCCAAGATGTAAGATCCTCCCCTCCTCCCCACCAGAGATAAGGACATGCGAGGGAGCATCGCTCCCTTCCTCTACTTCCTCTAAGCGGGGCAAAGTGCGCGTGGGTGATCAAAGCTTGCACCGCCACGTGATGTGCCGACGCGCGCTCATTGCGCCATTTTGCTGATCTAGCTGAAAACACGATAATGGCCCCCGAGATGCCCGTGAGCAGCGGTCAGTGGCAGATATAAATAGCTGGCTGTTTAAACGGTGAAGGACGTGCTCCTCCGTGGCTCAGTGGTTAACGCCTCGCACTTATGATTGCGGGGACTCTAGTTCGATTCATCGCGCTGGAGTCTTCTTGTGGGTTTTTTTCTATTTTGCATTGTCATATATATAGATACGTATACATATACGGTGAGTGATGCCGACGCCGGCAGCAAAATGCCACTGAGAGTTTCTGAAAAATTGCTATCGCAGTAAAAATCAGAGCAAATCCACGGAGTGAATGATAAGTGGGGCGAATCATGAAAGGGTTTTATCAATAAAACGTGAATCGTTCGTGTGTCTATGTCTCTGTGTCTGCGCGTTCGTCCGTGTGTACGTCTGATCGTCTGGGCGTCTGTCTGTCCGTACGTTTATCTGCCAGTCTGTCTGTACGTCTGTCTGTCTCCTTGAAACGCACGGATGGACTGACGTTTCACCCCACTTATCATTCACTGTGTGCACATGCTGAGATAGCGTCTAACGCCATTTAGTTAAATTTTTCAAGTACATATACACACAACGCCATCTATAGAGCAACTCATAAACTAGAGGGGGTAGATACTACTACTACTACTACTACTACTACTACTACTACTACTACAACTACTACTACTACTAATACTACAAAGCAGGGGACGACGCATGGCGCAAGGAAGTTCACCCTGAAAAATGCCGCCCGCATGTTCCCACGGAATTTAGCGTAATTCGGGCATGGTTCGGGAATGCTAAATTGTTATTTCGTCTTTATTATTCTTATTGATTGAATAAAGGAGAAGCGCTGCCTTCAACGAGTGGTGGGACGCTGATTTGCGACGGTTGTGCAGCTCGAACAGTCGTTTTTACTAGCAGACGCTGCCTGTGTCGGCCTTGCGAGGTGAAAAAAAAGGGGGGGGAAGGGCAAACAGTTTGCACGAGACGCAAGCATGCGGCGCAATACACAAGGAGGAAGCATGCGCAATGGGCGTGCGGACCACGGTGACGCACGATGCGTACCATTGGGCGACTAAGAAATGCCCCGCATTTCAAAGCAAAGTCGCAAGCACGAATCATTATGTCAGTCGTGCTTAGTGCGTCCGCTAGTTGCTTGCCTGATTGTGTAATAATTGGCATCCTACAGTCATATGAAGAGCTTCGCATTACACGCAATGCATTCATCAGAATAGCAGTGGCTTTTTGAAACCAGAGAAACAAGCAAAAAAAAATTAACACATTCCCAAAGGGAACCCTGGTGGGACGCGACATTCGGCGCAGTTGCCCGCAGCGCCGTAACCATCACTTTCGAACGCTGCCCTGAGCGCCGTTCTCGACCGAAAACATCCTCGCGCTAGCCGCTTTCCCTCATGTAAATATTTTACTGCTTCTTGTGTAACATCTGCGACACGACAACCGTGATCCGGGCTCAACGGGATGCCAGAAATGAAATTAGTGGCATTCATTATTCTGCAATTTGCGGTAGTTCCGCGGCAAATAACGAGTTTGGCTAAAGGTACTCTCGAGGCCCTTGCAAGTCCGTCATCACTTGTGGCCTATACTGATTTGCCTAGACACGATGAGTCATCGGGCAACTTTACACCAGAGTTTCAGATTCCAATAAGCTGGCGGAATTTTCGCGCGGGGTGTAAATCTTTCAAAGATTTTTTTAAGTGCATAACCCAGGACGACAGCAGTTTTTCAAGGCCGGTTGTAGCTCTGATTTCCTTGCAGGAGGTACTGTTGTTGCCGAGTTTCGATAAAGTTGTCCAAGAGTTCGAGCGGTATCATTCATACATTCAGTGGATCGTAGCTGCTCGTGAGCACGACCAAGTGTTAAGCTCGCTGTCAGGACACCTGTGTCAAGTGATAAGCGTGACACAGGCTGACGCGAATGTTCCTTGGGACGAGTACTGGTCTTGCGAAGCGCGTCGCGTGGTTACAGGAGCTGACGTCGGTATGCACGCAGAACGCCTACCTGATGTCGACAAACTGCCTAAAGACGATCGTGTGGTTTTCGCGGTTGAAGACGACACTCTAACTTTTGCTATACGGGCGAAAATTTTATTCCCGTCATCCAGGTCGCTTGTGCGGCTCTTAAAATTACCCTTGTCGAAGCGTGCAACAACGAAGACTCCGACTCACTGCTCCTGGACCGACGCGTAGATTTCGTCATCGGCACATTGAAGCGCATTCATGCGATACGACATATGTGAGGCACGCCGTCTGGAATAATTTTGACAATATGGCCTCTTTAAAACGAATCTAACTCTAAGAACAAGGGTGAGACAATTAGAAAACTCCAACCAAAAATTGCAGTACAGTGCTTGAGTCAGCGCTTGCTCTAACTTCGAAACGTCGGTTGTGTGGATACAATCATTTGGTTGGAGTTTTGTAGTTGCCTCATTCCTATTCCAACCAGGCAGACTTCTGCCAAGGGTTCACCTTTGATAAGAACACGGGTCTGTCTATATAAATATATCGCCCAATGCTGAAATTGCGCACTACCACTCAAGTTTATTCTGCTCCGTGTCGTTCAATTGAAGTAACAATGTGTCAGAATTTACTATACAGCAGTGTCTTGAGACTAGGACCGCACAATACGAGGTTATCTCAAGCACAATTGAGGTCCGTCGCATAACAGATTAGCAAGAACGCCACAATTTTTTAAAGCAGACACAACAACGCAAAACTTTAGTTTATCCCCGAGTCACTAAAACACTACATTCCCACAATATTTGTTATTCCTAATGTTTGGGGTGATGCCAAGTGCACCTTATGATAAACTTCAGCTAAAAAGCGGCACCTACACCGACATCTTAATCCCGGCGAAGAGAGGCTACGACAAAAATACACATCACTCTCGCCAAGTGCTCGACCTCATCTTATTGCGGTACATATACAGGCGAGTAAGGCCAAATGCTTCTGTAGACAGTGCTAGGCAAACGTACAAGCAGCTACTCTTGCGCTAGCAGAGTGGGACGAACCGCCCTTCGAGCACGAGCATGACGTACGTGCACGTGCTAACCTATGTGGATATCAGACGACGCCGGGAGCAATCCACACAAGGTGCGCTTCAGCCAGTGACCACCAGGCGGCGACTCCACTTGATCTTGGGGCGAGTGCTATAGCAGTGATGTCTGGGCAGAGCTGGGTAACGTCATCGGCGCGAAATGCAGCATGTTGCATTTCGCGCCGGTTACCGCCTGGTCGCGCTGACGGACGCTGGTCGTGTCGGTCGTGCCTGGCGTCAGACTATAGAGGGCTCGCGTTTTGCTAGCGTAGCGTCGCTGCGCCCAGCGTGTGCACGCGTCAATGTCACTTCGGAGCAAATTGGGCCCTTCATAATGCACTCACGGCTGTTTCGCTAGCTCCACATATACCAAATTTGGTGTTGCGTGACTTCAATGAATGACCAAGGTATATGACTGGTGCAAGCATGGCAATCATGACACGCGTGCCATGCATATGACAACAAACCACGATCATGATTCCCTCGCGGCCATTTCGCTAGCTCCACGTATGTCAAGTTTGGTATCACGTGACGTCCATAGACGACGAAGGTAAATGACACGTCCAAACATGATAATAATGATATACGTGTAATGTAAAGCATGGCTACATGCTACGCTCATAGCCTGCTTGCGGCCGTTGCACTAGTGCCACATATACCAAACTTCGTATTACCTGACGTGAATGAACGACGAATGTAAATGACAGGTCGAAACATGATAATCGTGATATGCGTCTCATGTAAAACATGACTACATGTTACGCTCATAGCGCGATAGCAGCCGTTTTGCTTGCTCCACATATACCAAATTTGGTTTCAGGTGACGTGAATAGACTATGAAGGTAAATGACACGTCTAATATTGGTGATCATGACATAAATGTTATGTACGACATAATTTACGTCCACCTCGTAACGTTCTGCTGATTTTATAGTGACATATCAACCTTCCTCATTCGTGCTTCGCATATCATCGATTCCCCATGTACGTGGGATCTGCCAATTTTTGGACCGTAGTCAGCTAATGTTTATGCTTGCAGTAATCGTGGAAGTAAAAGTGTGAATGATCCAACGCACAGCATCTGTCGACGGAAATTCCAGTTGGGTGTTGTGCTTTTCCGCAGTAAAACCTTGTCCGCTGAGCTGTTAAAAAGGACGCCCTTCAGTGCTCGATTTTTTAAGGGGTGGCGGGGGGAGGGGAGCGGGGACATATTATACCCCTTGCACATGCAGAGCTGTCTGGGTATCCCAAATCGAGCAAAAATACAATGCCCTTGCACGAGCTTCCCGAAGCTGCTCAAGGTCCAGAAATTGTGTGTACGAGAAATACTTAGCGATGTAACGCCTTTTGGCACATTGGAACAAGTCGGCTTCGACTTGGTTCCACGGATGCTGAGGTGGCTCCCTTGAAACAACGACCGTATGACATATATGCACATGTACGTATGCGACTGACAAGAAGGGCACCCCTATACTATACCCGTCAAGTCGGCTTTCATTGTAGAGAGAGAGAGAGATAAAGCTACAAGGAAAGGCAGGGAGGTTAACCAGACGCACATCCGGTTTGCTACTCTGTACTGGGGAAGGGATAAAGGGGAGAAAAGAAGTTGCAGAAAGATGAGAAGGTACACACAATCACGAGCACACTCGGGGAGCACACACAGTTTACAGGCGGTCGCTCAGGTTTGTTGACTTAAGGTAAAGTAGCAGTGCTTTAGTTGCTTTCTGCGCAACTGAGGCAGATGCCCAAGGTCCTAGTATCTTCTGCACACAAAATGGTCCGGGGTCAAGTCGATTCAAAACCATCCGTAGCTGGCATCGCTGTGTGTCGTAGGAAGCGCAGCTGCACAGGACGTGTTCGATGGTCTCTTCATCTCCGCAGTAGTCGCATGTAGGAGTGTCTGCCATACCAATGCGAAAGGAGTACATCTTTGTGAATGCAACACCCAACCAAACGCGGCATAACAGTGTCGCATCGGAGCGGGAAAGTTGTGATGGTAGCTTTAGCTTGAGCGAAGGATCCAGCTCATAAAATTGACACCTTTGAAAGCTGGTAGACGACCAGAACGTGCGTGTGAGATCTCGAGCTAGCAGGTAAAGTTGTCTTGCTGCATCATTCCTTGATAGAGGAATCGGGACTACACGGGTTTCTTCATGGGCTGAGCGGGCTGCATCATCGGCTAATTGATTTCCGGTAATACCGATATGTCCAGGCAGCCATTCATATATAATATCATGCCCTCGTGCTAGAGCTTCATGATGGCAATGTCTTATTTCTTGTACCAGTTGGTCATGACTCCTCCTACGCATGGCAGACTGCAAACTCTGAAGCGTTGCTTTCGAATCACAGAATATGACCCATTTTTCTGGACGTTCTTGAACGAGATATTGTAAAGCAGCCCTTATAGCAGCAAGCTCTGATGCCGTAGATGTAGTCATATGCGACAACTTAAACTTGATTGTCATTTCTGCAGCCGGAATTACAGCGGCACCTGATGAGCTGCTGGATGAGACGGACCCATCAGTGTATATCTGTGTTCGGTCTAAGTACAACTCATGTAATAATAGCAGTGTTGCTTGCTTCAATGCTACTCTGGAGTGACTGCTTTTCTTTTTGATTCCCGCAATTTCTAGACTTACTTGTGGCTGGTCGAGGCACCACAAAGGGCATGCCGTTCTCGCAGCTGGCGTATATCCTGTTGGAATGCTGTTTAGGTGCTTGGCTATGACGTCTGAAAACGTAGCACGTGGTCTTCCGGAAGGTATAAGGGCCAAGTGGTGGTCGGGGACACGGCTAGCATGTCGAATGTGCGCTCTGAGGCAATCCACAACTATGTATGTCCTGACCAGATGGTCTTTGGCAAGCATGATTGTGGCATAAGTAGAAGCGCATCGGGGCAGTCCTAGGCAGATACGCAGTGCCTGACCCTGCAAACTCTCCAATGAATGAGTATTCGATTTGCAAGAATTAGTCAGTACCGGCAAGCTGTAGCGCAATAGACCCAGAAATAGGGCCCTGTACAGCTGTAGCATGGAGGCCACAGAAGTTCCCCATGCTTTACCGCACAAGAATTTCATGATATGCACAATAGATAGCAGTCTCTTCTTCAAGTACGCACAATCTGGGCTCCACGAAAGACTTCTGTCGATTATTATGCCCAGGAAACGATGCGTCCGTGCATATTTGACACTCTGCCCATTGATGTAAACAGGGTATGGCGTCATTGGTTTGCGTGTAAACGCCATCAACGCGCACTTCACAGTTGATATATTTAGGCATTGTTTCTGAAGGTAGGCTGTTGTGAGGGTTGCTGCCCGCTGTATTCGTGCACGCACCTGAGGGCGAGTAACTGCAGCACTCCAGAGGCAAATATCATCGGCGTATATGGATAGGCACACCGACTTTGGCAGAGCCTTCACCAGTCCAATGAGGGCCACATTGAACAACGTGGTGCTTAAAACACCTCCCTGAGGTACTCCGCAGTAGGTGTAATGTTGGGCAGTTGTACCCTCATATGTTTGTACAAAGAAACCCCTGCCAGTTATGTAATCTTTTATCCATTGAAACATTCGTCCACCAATGCCCATTGCTGCGAGAGAAGTGAGGATGGCATCGTGAGCTACATTATCATATGCACCCTTCACGTCAAGAAAGAGTGCTACTGATATGCGCTTGCGACTTTTTTCTTGTTGAACAAATGTCGATAAATCAAGGACACAGTCAATGGAGGAGCGGCCCCGACGAAAGCCTGCCATGCAAGAAGGGTATTTGGTGTATCGTTCCAAGTACCACTCGAGACGAAATAGAACCATTCTTTCCATCACTTTTCCGAGGCAGCTTGCGAGGGCAATAGGGCGATACGCTGTCAAGTCCAATGGTGATTTTCCCGATTTCAAAAGTGGTATTAATCGACTAATTTTCTATTCTCGGGGAACACTGCCGCTGAGCCAGGAGTTGTTGAAGCATGTTAAAAGTTCTCTTCTAGCTTTTTGTCCAAGGTGTCCCAACGCACTATAAGTAATACCATCAGGACCTGGCGATGACATGCGCTTAGAAGCGACTAACGCACTTTCCAGTTCTTCCATGGTGAACGGAATGTCCATTTCTGGTAATCGCGTCTCAGGAACGATCACGGCGTCGATGCTCTCGTTCATAATATTCCCGGCAACTCTCGTGCAAAATTCTTCAGCCACCTCGAGTTCTGTTTTTCCATGATGGAGTGCCAAGGCTTTAAAAGGGTGCCGTTGTTGTGGAGAGGAGCGAAGACCACGAACTGTTCTCCAGATATATGACAGTGGTTTATGAGGATCTAGAGATTCACAGAATGCTTTCCAGCGTTCGCTCTCCAGTTTGTAAATGCGTCGCTGAATCTTTTTCTGGAGCCGCCTTGCTTCCCTCAGATCGTAAATTGATCTTGTGCGTCTGTATCGTCGTTCAGCACGCCTTCGTATAGCTCGTAATTTTTCCAGTTCGATGTCAAACTGTGTTACTTTAGACGAAAATGGTAATTTACATTTGGACGCTTGCACAGCTTCACTATGGTATTTTCCAGGCTGCAGGCGAGGCCTTCTTGGCAAGCGTTCTCAACACACGATGCAAACATCGACCGGTCAGTGCCAATTGCAACACCGGAAGAGAAATTTTTTATGATACCATCGATCGTCACGTAGGTGAGTATGTGATCACTCCCATGAGTCTCAATATCGCAAAACCACTTAACTTTGTGAGAGAAGCACCGTGACACCAATGTCAAGTCAAAGCAACTGCCATACGTGAGACCCCGCAGATATGTGGGGGTACCATCGTTCATGATGGAAAGGTCGTAATCGGAAGCGAATGAAACAATGTTCCGGCCCCTGGCATTCATCCTAGTGCTCCCCCAAAGCATGTGATGGGCGTTGAAGTCACCGGTGATGATCCAAGGCCCATCGGTTCTCATTAGGATGTCTTTTAATCTCTCGCAGTCAAATCGCGATGACGGAGATATATATCCACCAATAAGCGTGAACGAAACTGCATTCTTCTTCACACGAAGACCCACGTACTGATTGTCGTCATTTGAACTTATTGGGTGCGAAAGATAAGTCAAGTCTGTGCGAATGTAAACAATTACTTTGCTTTGTTCTTCGCAAGCGGCTGAACAAAAAGCTTCATAACCGGACAATCTATAAGGCGTTGATACGTTTGGTTCACATATGACAAGTATAGGGAATTGATTGGCCCGAACAAATTGGTGAAAGTCTGAGATACGGGACTTCATGCCTCTGGCATTGCACTGAAAAATCGGCGCACTTTTAACTTCAGTGCGAAAGTGGAGATTTTGTTGAGCTGTTGTGCTTATACGAGGTTAGCAAGAACTGGATTCAGTGCATCCAGTATTTGCAGTGCACTCTTAGCAGACGGAGATTGTATGCTGCTCAGTAGCGTGCGAATCGTGGCAATTAATGATTGCACGATTGCAGCCACTTGCCTGTCTTGGTTGGAAAGATCTCGAACCGGGAGCGCGGACTGGCCGTCATGAAGCTCCTTCGGTTCACTTGATGCTGCTTCCCTTTGAAGTGCAGGCCCCTCTGTCACAGTTACAGTATGCTCGCTGGCTTTGTCCTTTACAGCCTTTCCCACGGCATGTGGTCTGGAAGGCAAAGGAGGTGGTACTGATGAGGGATCACGCAAATGTGTCGAGGAGGTAGCCTTTCATTGTAGGTCAGTATATGTGTTATAGAGCTCGGGCGTCACACTTTCCAATGCCCAGATGACCGCTGTGCAGGCACTCTCACATTCGTTTGCGAAATCAAGCGGGAATGACAACTTTTGTTTCGTTAAGCAGTATGCCACTGACAACAGATAGCGCATCATTTGCGCATATTTTCAGTTCACCTTCGATGGGCTGTGAAGCTTCCAACTTTCTTAAATTAGTCTGCAGTTCGGGGTCTGCTGTTTTGTCTTTGTTTTTGCCTTTGTTTTTGGTTTTGTTGTTCAGACAGCGTGGCCATAGCATGACTTAGAACATACTAAGTAGAATATTCTGGAAATTCTTGCCGTTGAATGCGAAAATTTATGTCCGTCGTTATTCTCTGCTCCCCAGGAATGTGCTGCAACTAGAAGGGAGCTGCATTTATCACCTATGAAGGGTATTTCTGGCGTTGTAAATATTCATTTCTTCAGACTAGAGTTAGACGTGCTACTCGATCAACATTAAAAGCGTTATACAGCCTCGTTACACTCTTCCGGTGTAGATCCACAGAGTATCATATGATGCACGTACAGTCGGATGCCGGGAAAACTGTGAAATATTTTTATCAAGGTTCTTTGCAAAACTTCTGGTGCCAAACATACCCAAAACGGTCACCGTAAAAAGTGATTACGCACAATCTTTACTGTTCGCTAATCTGTACTGAACGTGTAGATTTCGTGAACTTCCTTCATCAAGCGTGTTATCATGGAGCCCGCTGTTCACACCCAGTTTGGTGAAATATTTCGCAGCCGCCAGCTGGCTCTCAATCTCTTGCATTCTTGGAAGATGGAAGCGATTTCTCTTTATCACGTCAATCAAATTTCAAGTGTCTATGTATATACGCCACTTTCCGTGCTTTCTAAGCAGAACGATCAATAGGCTAACCCAATAAGACGGTTATCTAGCTTTCGTGATGATGCCAGCTGCTTCCGGGTGGTTCTGTTCTTCAACGGACGGGGGCCCTTGTGCGAGTGGAACACACCTCGCAGGCTCCACCAACGGCCGGGCGTCGTCTTTCATGGTCATTCTGTTCTTCCTCGGCAGCTTTCAAATACGTGTGACCAAGAATAAAAACTTGGCTTGTATGCACTTGGACAAGTTGCTCTAACACTTGATGTCGTGAACGGGGTCAACACTCACCAAGCCAAACGGCTCACTGGCTTCAAGCCCCAGTACTGCCTTCCTTTCTTTTAGAATTCTCTTTACGGCTGTTCGCCCCCTACAGCTGCATTCGACAGACTTCCGCCAGCTTCCATAACACGTGGAGACCATGGGCACACCGCGCGGCCAAAGAACTTGCTGAACGTAGCCGCGTAACTGTCCCGTCGGTCTCACAGTCAATAGCAGAGCGAGAGACATGTGATGTCGTACCGCTGGTGGCGCCCGTGTCACCGACTGGTCCTTCGCCTCTACGACCAAGCCAACGGCTCCGATCGTTCCGGCATTGGCCGATATCGCCATTGACTGCTGCTTGAAAAACATTAGGCAAATTTTGTGTCCGACATGATGTCTTTCATGATTGAATAAGGTGATGTTTGAAGTGCACCATTCGTACGGGGCGACGCCCGTTTCCGAGTCAATATAGCGGAAAGTCCAGCAACTAATGAAAGGCCACGTTTTAGGTAAACAACTGTAATCACGCCGGCCGCTATCTCGGCTCGCTTTGCTCCCACCTTTGCTTTTCACATCGAGTCCGTCGAGAAAACCAATTGCACATGTAAACCTGTCGCACGAAAGTACAAGATTCTTATCTTTCGGTGAAAATAAACGCTTAACGATGACCTCACGTTTGATATCGAACAGCGTATGCGACAGCGTTCACCCTGCTAAGCTCGGAGTCGCCCACCCTGCATGCTCGGAGGCGCGAGTGAATGTGGTCGGTTGTGACGTTGATTGCCCGCGATGGCGTACGCTTTATCGGCAGCGTTGTTTCGGAACGAAGCATGGATAGGCACTCCTTGTTTTGTACTCAATGAAAAGCTTACCACGTTTTCCGAGTGTACGCCAACGTGGGATATGTAGGCGCTGCCGGTGCCCTGTTTGCACGTTCGCCCTACGCGTCCTGCATTGTTGTATGCCGCGTGCGGCGTAGCGAGTCGGACCGTGAGCCGAATGTCACTATGTCTCCACAGTTTAAGACATTTTCCTGTTAAAAAGAGAACGCAACACTCCCGACATGCCTCTTAACCAATGAAAAGGCGCACAGCGGCGGGGAACAAACAGGCGAAAACAAAAACTTAACTGCGCATGCCGGTGGCCTCGTGACTTCTCTGTTTACCCACGTTTGCACTCCCTGTCTTTCTAACCTGTACGAAATACTAATTCAATTAGCTGTCAAACTCGACCGCAAGACGGCAGTGCTTGCATAACTCTTCGAGCGGAAGCAGCGACTTGCCTGTGCGGGTGTGATTTGAGTTGAAGCTGTGATTGCATGATGCTATTGAATTTGGATGTCAACAAATAGAGCGTGTTACGCGGCACATGTTTTTGGGAGGTCAATTTCGAGAAAAACTTCGATTCACTAAGCACGTGCAGTTCATAATACACAACAGCAATTCCAAAGCAATGGGTCTGTTAAACGCTGTGACAATACAATCATGCCCTGCAGTGACGATACTATAATGAATACTATCACAGTGACAATAATATCATGCCCTGTAGACGAAACTCTCTGTCTTTCAAGGCAGGTACTGCACCTATAATCTTATTTCGAGCGGTACGGAATATGTCGGCTCCAAAATTGTGGTTGAAGCGGCGTTTCTGAATGACAGCGTATTTGGGAAAGTTCTGCAGCTTAGTGCATTTAATGCGAAAAATATCGCAGAAATATTTTAGGGGCGAAGCTCCTTAGGGCGTGGGCTGTGCGTCCCCTGTAGCCTGTATGTAGCCACCTCTAGTTTAGTTCTTGGAGTGTTCACTAGATGGCGGTACCGTCCCCTCTATGTAGCCACCTCTAGTTTAGTTCTTGCAGTGTTCACTAGATGGCGGTACCGTCTCCTGTATGTAGCCACCTCTCGTTTAGTTCTTGTAGTGTTTACTAGATGGTGGTACTTGTAGCTGATGATGAAAAGATGCAAGATGTTATAAACTAGAAAGCGGTACTTGTAGTTGATGAAAGACGCGAGATCTTATAAAATAGGAATGATGTCACATATGGCGCGTGTCATTGGTTGAAGGCAATCGTTCAATTTAGTGCGGCGACGTACGCTAGGGGGAGCGATGTAATAAAATCGAGTGGGCAAAATGTACAGAGGATTCATGGTCTACCAGGTTTACCTCCAGAGCTTCGCCCACTCATCATCATTCACTTCGTGGATATGGCGGAATTTTTTTGTCTAGAATAAATGCATTAACCGTTTATTATTTCAGTGGCGTTTAATCGCGACTCCAACGATGCACTTGGCCTGCAAATTAATTTGATGAAACATTAACCGTAATATATGCTCTGCGTAGCGAGTATACCTTTGCCAAGCATCAGCACTCAATAAATTATTTTATAATTTGTATTCTGGTATCTGTATTGCTGTATTCCGGAATATTTATTGTGGTATACTTTTTGTCCCCTCTGTTTAAAGTATTTCGGAAATGTCACGTTAAGTCGGACACAAATGTATCTTAGTATCTGTATTTTAGGGTTACAGTGCACGTATTTAAGTATCTGAGTATATCTGCGCAACTCTGCGTGGAATACGAAAGCAGTGACTGTTTCATGAATAAAAAAAACTTCACTATACGATACATTAGCGTTCACCTTATGCCGAAAGCAGCACGTTGTACACAACTATAGAGTTTCTCACAATATTACCTAGAGGAAAATCTGGCGCTAGTGAGCTGGTGGATGCAAGGGAATGCTGGGATATGTGAGCTTCAAACTTGACTCGAATTTGTACATCTCGAAGACGCGTCTGGCTTCACGTTAAAATGATTAGTTTCTTGCTAAAACAACACATAAAATTGGCTATTTATTTCTTGACATTGCACAAAACGTTGTTTTATTTAACACTGGGACCTTCTGCGTTGCTGTACAATTCTGCGAAGGGTAAGAAGTAATCAACGGCCGCTAAACTTGGCAGGCAGACGACAAAGCAAGCGTTCCCTCCACCGCTGTTATGTCGTCTGTTTCTTTCTTTCGCTGTTTGGTTGTGCCGTAAAGGTAAGTGGACTTTTATTTGGAATATATATTGCGCGTGAAAGACTTCCGCTTATAAACATTTTGTTTGAGAGAAGCTTAATTTACGCAGTCATATTCACTTTTGAGCCGAAGCCTCGCACAACACCAGCCAACACATGGCTCGCAGACACATATACCGTCATTCTCAGCGCTCCAATGGGGCCCCTTAAAAAATTCGCATAGACGGTGGCGCTACACTCCCCTCTGCGTATTATTGTGAGAAACTTTAAGTGCACAACATTTTGCGCCCTGGTTAGCACGTAATTTTCTCACACAGCATGTATACATACCTCTATCAAATTCAGTGTTTTTACATGTTCCTTGTGTGCTTATAGGCACAGAAAGGCGACACACTTGCGTACTAAACGTCGTCAAGTTGTACAGAGATAAGGTTCAATTATCATTATTAATTAAACACTTGCCAGATCTGCCGACGAGCGTGGTCGAGTCCAGCTTGAATGTTGCGGTTTCAGGGCTTCATTTTCAAAAAACGGCGAGAGATGGAGGTAGTAACGCTGTTCCCGAGCTGGCACAAAAAAAAAGGCAAATAAGACTTTGCGTGTGGAAAACGTGTATTCGAGAGCGGTGAAAAAGAGCTAAATTGGCACTCGTCGTTTGTGTACGCCGACTGAAGGCTATACAAACGTACGTCGACCACTCAACCCTGTTAGTTAATATGGGAACGTCGTCTCAAAGAGTCCCCCTCCCCACGCAGCTTGGTCGGCAAGGTTACTTGTGTTGTTGCATAAATCTGTTGCCAAACTTAGGGATGGTTGTTGCCAAGACTGCCGCTAAATTTAGCAAAAAAGTTTTCTTTTGTAGTTGTGGCTTCTCCGTAAGAGTTTCGTGCTATCCGCGGTGCATTTCTTGGCTGAAATTTTTTTTTCTGTAGTTGTGGCTTCTCCGTAAGAGTTGGGTGCTATCCGCGGTGCATTTCGCGAGTGCATGAGCGACGCTGGCCGTTTTTAATAACGGAATGAACCGAGCCTAGCAGAAGTCGAGCGTGGTGCTGCCGTGCAATTAAGAGGCCGTTTTAATTCCGTTTTAATTAACGGAACGAACCGCGCATTACAGAATTAGTTTTATCAACGGAATGAACCGCGCCTAGCAGAAGTCGAGCGCGGCGCTGCTGCGCAATTAGGAGCCCGTTTTAATTCCGTTTTAATTAACGGAATGAACCGCGCATTACAGAATTCGTTTTATTTACGGAATGAACCGCGCCTTGCAGAAGTCGAGCGTGGCACTGCTGCGCAATTAAGAGGCCGTTTTAATTAACGGAATGAACCGCCCATTACAGAAGTCGAGGCGCATTCTCTTGCTGTGTGCGCAGCTGTGCGATTAAGATATCGCGTCTCAGTATTAGGGATGACGGGGAAAACTGAATAGAGTCGCAGGAGGTGATGCGCTGCCCTCCTCCCCCTTACTTTTTTTTTCTCTCTCAGCTGATCGTGTCGCGTCGACCGCGCGCTACGACGAGGGACGCTACGCTTCCCCTAGCTGTGTTAGCACAAGACATATCGTTCGGTCTCGTGTATACATGTGATGAATAAGCGTTCCAAGGCTGGTTAATCGGGTATGTCGGATATGCTACAGCTATGTACGCCTGGAAGGCTGCTTTATCGAAGCAGATGGAGCGAATTGAGCGCGACTTGCGCATACCTGTAAATGGGACCCGGCCGACGAGCCACCGTCGCTTACAGGGCCCCACCCACAATAAGCACAAACTACCAAAATTCCAAATAATGATTGTGTATTTTTTCTCAGCTCAAGAGCTTAGTATACAATAAGAATAAAATGACATAATAAACATATAATGACAATAATAATAATACAACATAATGACAACATAGACATAAAAATAAAATGACAATATGTCTCACTACGCGCTAATCACAATTAAACTGGATACCGGCGAGCAATTACCTCCATTAATCGAAGAAAAGAGTCTTTCACGTTGGGACGTGCGTTATTTGATCTCCACCAAAGCCAGGCGAGGTGAGACGGCATAAGTGAGGTAATCGTCTTGTTGCTGTTGCGAACGAGACGGCGCTTGGTCTTTTGTCATTCACTTTCAATCCTTTGCGTGTTGGCGCCTGTCGTAGGATCAACGAAGTTGACACAGTGGTTCACGGTGTGCCAGTCCAAGTTTAGCGGTGTTCCGTTGGCATCGACAAGTCTGGGTATGCACTGGTACGCGGCCCACTCGTCGCTGTACACCGCCGTCCCGGGAATAATGTGCTGCCGGTCGAAGCGATGGCGCATGCAACAGTCCGATTTCACGAAGGAAGGCCTCCTCCACGGCAGAGTACCTTATGATGTCGGCGATTTCGAAGACGCCTGGAATAAAAAAAACATAAAAAAACTTTTTGTACCCTAACGTTGGTTGACATGGCGCCGACGTGACGCGAGTGTCTGCGGAGAAAGGGGGGTGGGCAAAGACGCCTGGAATGAAAAAAACATAAAAAAACTTTTTGTACCCTAACGTTGGTTGACATGGCGCCGACCTGACGCGACGCGAGTGTCTGCGGAGAAAGAGGGTTGGGTCACGGCGCCAACGCGACGCGAGCATATGTGTGAAAATACGGGATAGGTGAAGACGCCTTGAATCGTGCGACACTTAGGTCACATACTCCACTTCTGTGCCCCTCCTTCTCCACAGCAACGGTGACTTGAGCGGGAGTGCGAACGACGTTACGTGATGCTACGTGATGTGACCCACGTATCACGTAAACAGTACACCATCCAAGGTACGTACTCCACCTCGGTGCATTGGGCGTCGAGACATGGCCAAACTTGCTCACGTAAACCTCCTAAATTTCCTTATTTGGTGCTCCCTATCTCGGTCGCAATCCCTAAGCTTCAGAATCGTGATCCTTATGAAATGCTGTAACGTTAGTTGTGCAAAGTACATTGTCACCATTTCAGGAGCCGTCGCGTTATTGGACTGTCGAAGACGCCATCGCTTCGAGCGGCAGTTCGACCTGCAGACAGTCGGGAACAGCACAGAAGCGGCCGCCGACATCCGACTGATGGGGAATTCGCAAGAACCTGGGCTTAATTTTAGTGACCCAGGATGCAGTATGTCGTCACGTATAATCGCACCGGCAAAAAAAAAAAAAAAAAACGAGCAGACCCACACTTCAGGTACAATGGTTGCAGGAAACAGCTAGCTGTCCCAGCTCCGCGGGACACTCACGATGCAGGGTAGACAGGGGCAAGGCTCCTTTTTTTGCCTCTCGAGACGTACTTGGTCGTTGCACGTCTCAACGTGAACGACCCTTTCCTTCGATTAATGGAGGTAATCGCTCGCCGATATCCCGTTTAGGGATCCCTGCCATATCGTGATTGATGAGCGTGTAGTGAGACATATTATGCCATTTTATACTTATGTACCCACCCTATTGTTTTATACTGCGCCCTTGAGCTGAGAGACAATTTGTGCTCATTGTGGGTGGGGCCCTGTAAGCGACGGCGGCTCGTCGGCCGGGACCCATTTACAGGTACGCGCAAGTCGCACTTAATTCGCTCCATCTGCTTCGATAAAGCAGCCTTCCAGGCGTACATAGCTGTAGCATATCCGACATACCCCGATTAACCAGCCTTGGAACGCTTATTCATCACATATGTATACGAGTCCGAACGATATGTCTTGTGCTGACACAGCTAGGGGAAGCGTAGCGTCCCCCGTCGTAGCACGCGGTCGACGCGACACGATCAGCTGAGAGAGAGAAAAAAAAAGTAAGGGGGGAGGGGGCAGCGCATCATCTCCTGCGACTCTGTTCAGTTTTCCCCGTAATCCCTAATACTGAGACGCGATATCTTAACCGCACAGCTGCGCACACAGCAAGAGAACGCGCCTCGACTCTGTAATGGGCGGTTCACTCCGTTATTTAAAACGGCCTCTTAATTGCGCATCAGCACCGCGCTAGACTTCTGCTAGGCGCGGTTCATTCCGTTAATTGAAACGGCCTCTTAATTGCACAGCAGCGCCACGCTCGACTTCTGCTAGGCGCGGTTCATTCCGTTAATAAAACCAGCCTCTTAACTGCGCAGCAGCACCGCGCTCGACTTCTGCTAGGCGCAGTTGAATCCGTAAATAAAACGAGTTCTGTAATGCGCGGCTCAATCCGTTAACTAAAACGGAATTAAAACGGCCTCTTAATTGCACGGCAGCACCACGCTCGACTTCTGATAGGCGTGGTTCATTCCGTAAATAAAACGAATTCTGTATTGCGCGGTTCATTCCGTTAATTAAAACGGCCTCTTAACTGCGCAGCAGCGCAGTGCTCGACTTCTGCTAGGCTCGGTTCATTCCGTTAATTAAAACCGCCAGCGTCGTTCATGCACTCGCGAAATGCCCCGCGTATAGCACCAAACTCTTACGGAGAAGCCACAAAACAGGAGAAAACATTTTCAGCCAAGAAATGCACCGACAGATTGCACCAATTGTTACGGAGAAGCAAAACTACAGGAGAAAATTTGCAGCCAAGAAATGCAACGCGGATAAGCACCAAAATCTTACAAAGAAGCCACAACTAAAGGAGAAAATGTTTCATGCCAAATTTAGTGGCAGTTTGGCAACAACCACCCTTCCAGTCCTGGCAACCACTTGTGCACGCCAAAAGGAACCTTGCCGCTTGGTCACGTGGCACAAAGACTTCGATTCGTATGTTGTCTTATTGTATAGTGGTCACAGCTCTTTATCGATGTTCAGCATCAATATGAATGAAGAAAACGTGGATAACACTTACTGAAAGAACGAACAGTCAGTTTGGTACAGGCCGCAGCGCTGTTGTGTCTCCGCTACATAAACTCTTATCGGGCAAGCAGAAGTATGCGTTGCTATTGTGGTACATCACCTTATCGATGAGATTATTTGCCTCTTCTTTCTTCCCATATTTTTTTACCATAGCTTCTCTAATTATTTTTCCTTCTCACTTTTTTTATCTACGTTACGTATCGTCCTTCTGTTATCTGTTTTCTATATGCCATAACATTTCTTTATACGTTTATTTTTATTTACTATTTTTTGTTGATGGTACTGTCAAGGCCCGAAGGCACGACAGAAAGAAGTGGCGTCTAAAATCGGAAGTGCACGTTAAAAGAAAAAATAAAGAAAGGCTGGAAGAAAAATACAGGTCATCATGCACGGCGAGCATGAAGTCTTTTTGGTTCGTTATACAAGTAATGGAGGCGAAAAGGTGGTTCCAGGCGGCGCTAAATGTCTGCCTTCGACGTTGAAATACTCCTTATATGCAGATGATGTGTGCATTTGGGCATCTGGCATAGACATACGGTTAATTCAGATTGCATTGCAAGACGGAATAAATATTATCAACAACTTTTTAAAAGAAAGAGCAATGATTCTATCGCACGCTAAGACAGCTGTATTGCCCTTCACCCGTAAGAAGTTAAAGAATTTCATCTCAATTTAGAAGGAAAACACTAATGATTGTAACACAGCATCGGTTTCTCGGAATAATACTTGATAGGTAGCTTATCATGGGCGCCTCACATAACGAAACTCGAAACCGAGGTGAATACGCTAGTGAATCTACTCCGCAGATTGCAGGGACATCATGGGGTGGATCTGTATCATCCATGCTCGCTGTTCACAACGCTTTATTACGACAAAAAGTTGCATATTCTGCCGCAGTCTTAAACGGCCTTTCCCGCACTTCAGAGGAGCGACTTCAAAGATTATTAGCTAGGGGACTGCGCGTCTGCGTAGGTGTTTCCAAGAGCGAACTTCCAGCCGCCTTGTCATAGCAGAGACACGGCAACCGGCCTTCCAGTTATGAGAACAATTGAAACTGCCGCCGCCTTGTTTCTTCTACGGAGGCAACACAAGGACCACTCATTGCACTGGAGATTTTACTAAGAGATAAAAACAATGCTCATAACAATGTACAGAGTAATGTACATATATTATCCAGAAATGATTTTGGAGCTCTGAAATGGACTATCCTCCATGGCTGCTTGCAATACCAAGCATTGAATTCTCAGTGGAATGGCATTATACAGAGACCATGTTCATCCAAGCTGCTCAACAACTAGCGCTTTATCAGATACACATGTGTTATCCAGGGTACATACACATTTACACAGATGACTCAAGTACTACAACGTCCTTCAACATCGGCATTTATCATACCAAAGCTCAATATTCAGGAATCGTTTAAATTATGTCACATGACGTCATCTACTACAGCTGAGCTTCTTGCGATTCTGTATGATATATAGTTTATAACTCGGCAGCAAACGCGAGAAAATGGGTACTTCTCAGTGACTCACAGGCCGCCTTAAGATCACTCTCTTGTGATCATGGCAGTAATTACTGATACTATGACATATGAATCATGACAGTAACTATTGATAGTATGACATATGAAACGCTGAAAAAGCTCACCAAAGCAAACAGGGCCCAACATGAGATCAAATTCCAGTGAATACCTGGCCATTGCAACATTCCAGGAAACACAGCTGTCGATGAAGCAGCACGACAAGCACATCGTAAAGACGTTACTGTTTCTTTGCCCATTTCGAAAAACGAATTGCGTAGTATTATAAAAACTACAACTTTCATAATGAGCAAAACTGCTTGGTTTGACCAAAGTACAAGAGCTGCGATTCATATCACATCGATCCATTATTGAATTCAAAATTTGCGCTGGCATTAGATAAAAGTATGGGAACTCTAATTCACCCGATTGAGGCTAGGCACCGCATACCACAAAACATTTTTTGCACAGAATCGGCAGAGCTAAAACTCCCGAATGCGAGTGTGGATTTATAGATAAAGACGTATGTCACCTTCTTATAGACTGTCCACAGTGATTACACGCCGAGACGCCATTTCAAGTCCGAACTGTTGGGCATTAGACCGCAGACCGTTTAACATGAAGAAACTTCTGGGCCCGTGGCCTACTGGAGTTTACAGTCACACGCTTTAAAAGCATTACCCCGTTTTTACAAGACAGCGGGATTGCTGACAAGTATTAAGAAATACCGAACTTTAAATTTGTGAACACTTGTACTTATTATGTACAGTATCATGTGACACCCATCAGTGTGTGGTTGTGAAATGGATGACTTATCGTTAGTATGTACACACGAGCGAATGCATCTTTATAAGGACCAGACGTGTGCTCTGGTTTTTTGTACTGGTGGACCGAATATTAACGAGGGACATGTCCAGAGACTTCTTTCGTTTACTTTCGAACATTTACTTACCATTATGTTGTGATATATGTGCGTATAAGTGTGTCTTTGCATATCTGTGCCCGAGTTTTTCTGTTTTCCATGCATTGCTTGTATGTTCGCTTCAATATACGTGTTCAAGTTTCACTCAACGGCTAAGGAGTAGCCGGCGCCATAACGGTGCAACCAACATCTCCTTATATATCATATCAATAAAAGATATGTGAACACCAAGCTAATTTATAATAGACAACAGGTGGTAATAGGTCTTAATGAGGGCACAAGCACGTGGACAGTGGGTGATAGTGCGACGTGGAATTTGCATCTCTTGCATTTCAATATATAAATTGTCACAAACTATGTGGTTCCACAATGCGATATGGTATCTAGGTTGCGTGGAATTGGAAGGTTAAGATTATGGACATGACTGGGTTATTTTCTGTAGAATGGGCCTAAAACTAACCCCCTTCGGTACAGCAGATATGACTGTGGGATTAGGTGGAACGAGAAAAAGAGATAGGGTGTCCACGTACTGGCTGTGGCTAGAGAAGAATTTCTTAATCCGTGTAAAGAAATTGAAGGTCGGCTGTTGAGCTTAGTAACTTTGAAATGAGGTAGTTTGTGTGAAACTGAGGAAATGCTTGTGTGAAATCTGATTTAATATGCATTCAGTATCAAGATTGAGGATCTGTGTTATAAACAAGTCGGTAGTATAACACATCAATTGTGCTTCGCATGAAAACTGTCTTCAGGGTGTCACGCTGACAAATGCTAAGAAAGGAATCAGGTTCAAGGAATTGAATTAGGTGCGAGTATATGACATGGTTTAAGATTTTAACTTCAATGAATGTTAACGATATATACGGTAGGTATTAGGAGAATGCACACC
Source organism: Rhipicephalus microplus (assembly GCF_013339725.1). NCBI lineage: Eukaryota > Metazoa > Arthropoda > Arachnida > Ixodida > Ixodidae > Rhipicephalus > Rhipicephalus microplus. Next base: position 12,349 of record NW_023612057.1, on the reverse strand, counting down.
ACCAGATTTATGCACAGGGATCACCTTCCCAATCTTCATTTCAGATGGCATTGTGGACGTCGACAATGACTGTTCAAAAAGTTTTGTCACTACTACAGGAGGATAGACTTGAGTACACTTCAACATTTTTGAAGAAATGAATTATGAACCATCCGATGGTGGCACTTTCAAGTTTACAACGAGTCTTTCGAGACCATCTGCATTAATGATAATAGGAATCTATAGGCAAGAAATCCGTGCTTGCCAAATTTAGAGGCATATTGGGAATGCTGTTATTAAATGCACAACAAAGACATTACTCAAAACGTTGCAGCACCCACTCAGAGTGACTGGACATCACACTAAATTAATTGAACGTGACGAAAATTTAGTTCCCGATGATTGTGCTTCAAAACTTGCGCGAATTAAAGCGAAGCAGCGAGGGAAGAGTCTGATAAGAATATTTTTTTGGCTTCCGAAAGCAAAGTAAAGAATTATCTGGTAAATGTCTGATAAGAACACCAATGGTCTGTTGTGGTGCTGATTTCGCGCGTATGATTAGCCACTGCTTTTTATTGCACGTGGATTCAACGTATTATTGAACCACTGAGAACGAGGATTTGATAAAGCTTTCCTCCTACGTATACAAATCGGTCATTGGGGTTACCACTTGCCTCCTATATTCTCACCTGTTCTGTTCAACTGACCGCTGCTCAAAAGCAGCACGGAACAGACGACAAAATATGTACTTTGTATTTATTCCATCAAAGTCCCTTTTGCTATAGTCTTGGATAACTTTCGTTGTTTTCTTGACAGAAACCCGTGCTTTTATTGTGAGGTGTACTATACAATGGTCGCTGATTCCCGGTATATGAGTAAGGGCGGAAGCTAGCTCAGGTGTAGCGGTAAGTACTAAGTCTAATATGCTAGCGGAAGTGCGAGTAACACGAGAGGGAAAGTCACAAGGTGGGTACAGTTAAAGTGATTGATTGATTGAATAATTGATTGATATGTGGGGTTTAACGTCCCAAACCACAATATGATTATGAGAGACACCGTAGTGGCGGGCTCCGGAAATTTAAACCACCTGGGGTTCTTAACGTGCACCCGAATCTGAGCCCACGGGCCTACAACATTTCCAACTCCATCGGAAATGCAGCCGCCGGAGCCCGGATACGAACCCGCCTCCTGCGGGTCAGCAGTCAAGTACCTTAGCCACTAGACTATACCGCGGCGGGACAAGCAGTTAAAGTCGTTACAAAAAAAAAATCACAGCATATCCACGGAGTGATTGGCGATGAATAGGGCGAAGCATCCGTTTGCCCGTCTGTGCTTCAGTTCGTCCGTTCGCTCTTGCTTCCGTCTTTCCACGCTACCATCCATGCGTCCATCCATACGTCCATCCGTCAGCCCGTGCGTCCAGTAGTTCTTCCATCGGTCCGTCCATCTTCTATTTTGTCTGTCTGTTCGCCCGTGCTCCATCTAGTGAACACTCCAAGTACCGCCATCTCCCATCTCGCATACCCTGTGGCACATACCCGCTTTAGAGCGGGTATGTGCCACCGATGGCTATGTATACGACAACGGAGGATGGACAGACCCACGCCTTAAAGAGCTTTGCTCCTGAAATTTAAGTATTCCCTACTTTCAACTGAGTTGTGCTTAAGGTAACCGGGTCCTTTTCCTCACAGTAGATCGGTAAGGTTCAAATCGCCAGGAATGAAAGAAGGTAATCTTGGTTATTTGATGAACAGCTGATTGACAACCTCGTGCTGGTCATTGAAAGGGATGATGATGCACTTGGTGACCATAGCAAATATTATTTCGCGAGAATCAATGAGCTTGCAAACACAAACAATCTCGAGTGAAGACATAACATGGAATATTATGTGAAGCATGATTATTGGCAACCTACCAGTAGGAACACCCCTACCAAGACCGGTAATCGCGGTCACATCGGTAAAAATTGCAGCGCTTCTGAGAATCCAGATTTCTTCATTTTTTACTTCTTAAGAAAGCCATAGTCTCTGTCAGACTAATTGTGTCAGTGGAATAGGAATCAATAGCATCGAGACAGTTCGAAGCGTTTATTTCCGGACACCGCGCAAATTTAAAAGTTAAAGAAGAAGAGGCATTTCCTCCGCACCAGCCAAGACGGGCGTAGGATTGAAGTGCTAAAAGTGCCAACACGTGAAAAATTCAGAGGGTACTTTCTCCCTAGCTTGTGGTGAATTGATTCCGCAAATACTGTCACTTTCTGCGCAGTGAAACGTAAGTTTCTTCTTCGTAATGAGTTTAAGTAGCAAGTATGGTTGCATGTGCCTGGTTAGCCTCCCTGCCTTCCCTCTTGTTGTTTATCCCTCCCCCCGCCTCCCCCCTTGCTCCGTGCTTTTCCAAAATCTTCGCTAGCTTGATATACCAGTTCATAGTAAGTTTTGTGCCAGCGCCCAGGGTAGCATCTATAACCTTGTATGAGGAACACTCGGAGGCGATAATTTTGCCGAGATTTTTGCGGCATAGCTTTCTAGCTATGTGCTCGGAAACTTCGAAGTCAGAAATGTGCATGTCAAGGTGGGCGGCGACGGTATCTATAGATCACCGAAAATGGCCTTAACACTGAGCCCACTTCTCATTAGGGCTGTCTGATATACCAAATGTGAAAGTTCTCTCAGATGAACCTTTTTCCAAGATCTTCTAGTCCAGCACTGAGTTCCTGGCCTTGCAACATGACAGTTTCAGTGGATTAGACGCGGCATTTCACTGACTGCTGAAGAACTGCCAAACGGGTTTTACTTAAATCAGCAACATTTTGCGCTACTGCCTCTGTTTTTTTCGTTAGTCGGCAAGAGCTTTAATCGCTCGTTGTGGTGGTTTTAAAATTTGCTTGATAAGGTACAGTGTGGCCAATGTCCCTCGTTGGTATGGGCCAAGTTCTTTTAGGGTGACAAAACAAAACAAGTTTTATTCCAGCTACGTAGTTGTAGAATTGTCGCAACAAGGAGTCACGTGACGTCGATGATAGGATACTCATTGATCATTCAACGGAAAACTTTAATGAATATTATTAGAATTCTGGCTTTTATAAAAAGAAAATTTTCTTTCATTAACAGATTGACTGAGTGCAATGCATGAATCCAAGACCTATGGTGCCATCCATTGGCACATTCGGAGCACTTCCGGTAATACTTCCTTCTGCTCAATGCAGAGCAAGTTGCTCCATTGGCGGACTGAGAGTTCTCCCTCTATGTTCCATTGGCAGATAAGGAGCAGCTCCGTCGCGAGATCAACTCCAAGGAGCACTTCTTATACTCCGACAAAATATGCATATTAAACCGCAAATCATCAAGCGGCCCGTGCCTTGAAACGGCACCAACTTTTGGCGCGCCAACAGACGCTGGTAGCGTCAGTTACGCCTGGCGTCAGAGCTCACGTTTTGCTAGCGTAGCGTCGCTGTGTCCAGCGTGCCCTTTCGTGCAAGAAGAGAGACGCGCGCGTCACGTTCCATTCTGACCCTGCTATTTTCCTAATAGGCAGCGCGTGTGTTCCATTGGTAGACTCCCTTCTGTTCTCCTCTGCCAGAGTGGAGTACTTTGTCGCAGAGTTTTGGGGTCACTCCAAATCTGCCAATGGATATCGTCATCAGACTTTATTGTGGATCTGCTGGCAACGCAGCCTTCTGGATGCAATATTTATCCGCTATGCCTGGAACGTGAGCCGCGAACGTGCCGCCCTACCCTCTGATTTTACCCTCCCCCTCCGGTACGGAGGCGAACGCCTGTGGCGGTCGCCACCTGCGAACACAGCGATGCTATTGTGGCTCGAAGGATATGTGTCAGCATCGTTCCGGCCGCGCCTTGAAGAGAGGCGTGCAGGTATATCAGTTTGCCGCCGAGCGGCGTGCAAGTCGCCACCCTGATTGGTCGAGAGCGCTCGCCAGCCGCCCGTGCGGCACTTTTGGTCGCTTGCTCGTGTGCTCGCAAATTACAACGTCTGCGCTTTGCCTATTTGGACTTGTTCAGGATCAATACGTGCCATGTTATCATGCCACAGTGATGGGTAAACAGCAAGGACAGTGCTTTGCACCTGGTGCAATGCGGATATGTTTCGGTCCGCAAACAAGGGAAGAAAAGCGTCTTTCTTCTCTGCTCCAGCCGATGATGAAACGGCGCAAGGCCTGGAAACGTGCGATTCCTCGCGCTAATAAACCCACTGGAAATAAGTACGTTGTGTGCGAAGCTGATTTTGACGAAAGAATAATCGTCCGTAGCTACATTCATGTTATCAACGGGTTCTTAGAAACATGGAAAATAGCTGTACCTACTGAGGAGGGTGGGTTCCTGAGTGAATCAACTGCCGAAGGACTCCACGTTACTCTAACCAGCATCCTTTCCATCCGGCACTATGTTACAAAAACCTTGGTCTATAAATACTTGATGGCGTCTCGCTTGTGCCGAGACGCGCTTAAAATCTTCTTTGGAATTCTGAAGCAAATGTCTGGCATGAATGATCACCCTTCGCCGACACAAGTTTTATCTCTGTGAATCGCCTCAGTTTTTACAGCTTGGCACAGTCAACCCTCCAGTGGAAACATACCTTCTGGATTCCTGAGCAGCCTTAAATGTCCGTGGATCCACACTAATTCAATAAAACTGCAGAATAAGCTGAATGAGCTGAATGAGATGTGGGGCACCTCAATGAGGTTAATGAAATGATTGTTGCTTGTGAAGCCCTCCCTGACCACACAGATCTCATTGGACGCAAAAGTCACTCCCGAAACACTGATTACGTCAGTGGCTTTGTGGCCCGGAGGATGGTAAAAAAGTGCAAAGAAAAGTAGCAGGTTGTTGCTTCACTCTGCGAATTCCTGCTTGCATCCAGCAGAATCATGCCTTCTGTACCCATCCGAGTCCTTAACAGACACGGTCAAAGCTATGAAAGATGCATTCATATATTGCTTCAGTTTTAACAAGTTGAAAGGGACAGCATAAAAGACCTTATCTCTTGCCTGTCTGTAAAGAGGTTACAAATGGTTGGCTCTGAACACCACAAACTGGAAGTGACAAATCAGATAATTAGATTCTTTACAATGAGAAGAATGGATTTTCTCTTTGCTGGAGAAAATGCATTCAATAAAAAAGAGAAAAAATGACGCTCTTGAAGTTGAGGACGTATGACCTAGCTGTCAGTGTTAACCTCAGAGAACAAGGTTTTATTTATCGTATAGTGCATTACTCACACTTTATTGTTTCTTGTGATTTACTATTGTCTTGTTCACATTGTTACAAATCTCCCATTAACAACTGTGATGTCACTGTCTGGCTGTGTTTCACGTATGCAGAAATCAATTTTTTCGGGAACGGGTTTATGACTGTATCAATGTTTGCCAATCAAATCTTAATGTCATGTGTTTGTGTATGCCCATTGTATTATCCTATATTTACTGTTCTTTTTAGTTGCCTTATTCACTTGCCTTAGCTGAGTTTCGTATTATTTGCAGTTCTCTGCAACCTTAATACATATGCTGCGTTTATTTTTCATGTTGTTTTTCGCTTTCGTGAAAATAACTGTCTTGCTTGTAAAATGACCTTGATGGCACAAGTCATAAAATATAACGGTTGCCGACACCTTTACGTGCATTGAGACTTCACGAAGAACACCGTGGCATCAAATTGAAAACTGCACGGACTTTGTTTTGGTGCTAAGCTCACGGCAAGTCACTTGATTCTCTATCTTCTAAGATTCGTAGCTCTTATACTACGAAGTGAATTGAAAACACTAGTTTTCAGTGCCAATACACGCTTTACAGCACACCACCAGAATTGTGAAAGGTAGACTTTGTTATAATCCGCAGAATAACCTAAAATATTTGCAACAAAATACGACTGATATGCGTGCGCGGCCGCTAGGAGGGGCATCTCGAAAGCGACCGCAGCACTGCTGCATCGGGATGAATTCTCGCTCGCTCATCTGGCGCGCCGATGCTGACACCTCTCCTTTTAGCCACCATACCGATGCTCTCGCAGTTGCCTCCAAGCAGCTGTGATGTCACGTGACAGAACGGTACGGGAATGTCACGTGACAGCGTGGTACGGAGGTGAGGCGATCCCATGCGGCGGACGGTCGCAACACGCAGTAGGAGGCATGGCCTCCAAGATTTTGTGCTGGCAGCAAGCTCACAATTGAAGAGAGAGCCACGTTCCTGGCATAGTTTTTCTGGAGGCGTTGCCTGAGCTTATGCTTATTAAAATAATTTATTTTTATCCTCACCTTGAATATATACATATTTATCGCCATCTTCAGCGGAAAATGGGCCACGAATGCGTTTTTTTCATTATTTCTTAATTAACCAACCTTACCTCGTATTAAAAGACCGCAAGCACGCCGTTTGCAATGAATAACAACAGGCTGCCTTACATAAACATGTTGGCTTACAAACTCATCCAGCTTGCCGTCAGTTGCCATGTTAATCCAACAGAAGATGAGCCGGAGCCTACCCGTCACATCTGCGTAAACAATTGTAACCCGTGACCCAAATAACCTTTCCATCTTTTCTTGTTTTTCTTTACTTTGTCGGCACCACCACAATGATACCACCGCAACGCGGACATGTGTGTTCTTGGTCTTTTGCTCACAAATTAGATGCCACCGCAGTTTATCTAGAGCGTGTTGAAGGCCACCTAGAAAATACATCTACTTCGGGGGTGACCACTGTATTTGAGGGTTCGGTAGTGCTTCTCAATTGGAGCTCGACCATGTGCGCAGACTGCAAAAAAAAAAATGAGAGAGAAACATTTTGAAGCTGAATACGAGAACACATTATTGCTTGGTCGCAAGATAAAGCTGCCTCCTGCGTAAGCTGTTTATTTTTGGCCTCAAAGACTCGAGGTATTATTAGCATAAGAAAACTTGTTTTGGTGTTTTTTGGGCAAAGCTTCTTATGCCGTGGGTTGTGCGTCCGCCATTAGTAGTAGTAGTAGTAGTAGTAGTAGTAGTAGTAGTAGGTAGCCGCTTCTTGTTTAGTTCCTAGAATGTCCGCTGGATGATGGTACTTCTACATGATAAATGTATGATGAAAAGATACGAGATGACGGTACTTGGAGTGTTCACTATCTGAGCGGACGGACGCGTGGACAGACAGATGCACAGACGAACGGATGCATGGTCGCTCGTACGGACGTACGCACGGACGAACTAACGCATGCACGAACGAATGCACAGTGGATGCACGGATGGATGAATTTGACGTTCGCATAGACGGTCGCATGGACGGTCGAATAGAAGCACGAAAGGACGAATGGACGGACGGACGGATGCCGCGTGGATGCATGGAAGGGTCGCAGTGACGGACGAATGCACAAGCGGACGGATGCATCATGGGCGCACGGATGGAAAGACGGATGCTAGGCCGGACGGATGGACACACGGAAGGACGAATGTATGGACGGATGGATGCACGCGTAGACGCATGGAAGGACGCACTGATGGACGAATGCAAAAACGGACGGATGCATCAATGGGCGCACGGATGGACGGGTGGATGCATGGACGGACGGCAGCCAGAATAAACGGACGGACGGAATCACGGACAGACTGATCGACGCTTTGCTCCACTCCTCATCATTTTGGCAGTGAATACGCCGTCATTTTATTATCAATCACACTTTCCTTTATTTACCAGATATCGACTTTCTGATTATGCCTCCTTGTCAGGATAGCAAGCACTTATTGCGAATAGAATGTTGCATGGCGAGATATATCGTGTGAATTGAAGAAAGGAAAGAAAGATTTGAAGCTGTCACGAATTCATGCGGAGTTAGACAAATGAACTTGTGTCCAGTTGGAGATCGTATCACGACGTCTTGGACCTTTAACAAAGTACATTTGCCTCTGGACGATATAAAATGATACCCACTGCCATACGCAAATCGCGGACTACTTAACGGCACTCATTGTAGAATAGCGACAGCGCTGGACGCACTAGCCTATTTGCACGTCTGGTTAACAAGAGTGACTGAGAATGTCACTTTTTTTGTTTCGTTGTCATACAATTCTCCATACAGCTCGAAACACGTGAAACACATGAAGTTTTGCATTTCCTCCTCTTATTTCTTCTTTATCGTTCTGAGTTGTGAGGTTCTGGCGGTCGCCATGACCGAGAACGCATGGTATTGCTGCATTATATTTAAGGTTTTTATTTCGTACGCTTTGCATAACATTCTTGGTCTGCTGTGTACTTTTGATGCCTCATCCACCGATAATTTTGAACTCGTTTTTGATGCCGTTGGAAAATGTCCGTTCATATCTAATGGCAACAATAACTCGTACGGCTGAATGTGTATCAGGATGTTACCAAGTGAAGAAACGCTTTATGAACAAAGTTGTCAAAGATGGCTGGATACTGAAATTGCGCCACACTTGTATGTGCTGGTTGTTACCAATTACCTTTGTGATTAGCTTGTATATGATGGAGAGCAGCAAGCTGATCCGCATTTGATTGTTGAAGTCCTTGTCACCCCCTCTTTTATGAATTAATATGGTGGTTGCCATATTCCAGGATTCTGGTACCCTCCCCGTCAGCAGACACTTCGTGAAACAGGGTGGCTAATTTTTCTACCACAATTTTTCAGTTTTGCTTCAGTGTTCCTTTAATACAAAGCGCAAACAGATGAAAGTACGTGTACTTGGGCACTGGGGAAAAGCGACGATGTATCAAAGTATTCTTTCTAGACCAAACTATTACACATTATAATTAGATCTTATGCATTAAATCGTACATTCACACATTACACATTCAGTCATATGGGTCATTGAAGTCATGAGTCGTCACAGGACATTTTGAAACAGTATCAAAAAAACGAAACGCGTGGCTCTGAGACGGGCGCGCCGTCTCAGAGGTGATAAGGTGTAGAACGCAACGTGACGGGTAGGTGCCACCACTGTGGTCGTCTTAGGCAAAGCGTTGGAAACACTTGCCTTTCGTGCAAGCGTTGCATGGTCAGTGCCACGTGATAAACGCTACGGCCCTTAGAATAACTTATGTTTTCCTTATTTTTAGTAAAAGACGCACATACAAAATATATACGTGTTGTTATGGTGCCTCATGATATGCGCGATAACTGCTGTTTCTTTGACAATCGCACAAGTATGAATGCTGAATCTTGAGCAACATTGTTGGGCACTGCGGATAGGATCAGCCGTTTGGTGAATCGCTGGTGCCATGTAAAATGCCAAGTACCGTTAGGTGTTGACAAACAGACAAATGGGCAGACAGACAGACAAAAATTTTTGCGTCGAAGGTCCCCAAGAAAGACTATCATCTTTTTCTTTAAAGAAAGAGTACAAGACCTTAGAGGATGAAGCACCTGGAATCTTACTACACGGGAAAAATTCCCAGCAGACCAAGAATGTTATGGCAAAGCTTGCGAAGTGAAAACCTAAGATAATGTAGCAAAAGGATATGTTGGCGGTCATAACGGCCGCGAGAACTTCACACGTTATAAAGAAAAACAAGCAATAAAAACAAAAAAACGTGAAAGTTCCTGTGCTCAACGAGGGAGCTTTAGCAGTTACCGTATTAGACCGAAACAACATAAAATTGCTATTGTTTGCGCATCGGACGTATTCATTTCTTTTAGCACTCGTGGCGATTAACTTAGGCGTCCAGTGCTGTTGCCACGGCACGTGTGCACTAAGGAGTGCCATTAAATATCCTGAGATTAGCGGACGGCCGTGGCGGTTTTCCCGAATTGTCGAGAGGCCAGTGCACGTTCCCTAAGATCCAAGTGGTGCAAGGTGACACAAGCAGCCCAACTATACACAATTGTACTTTCAAGGCTTTACAAACACAGCCCGTTGAAGACTTCTCGTTTTGTCTACCGATGTGCTTTATTAGCATTGGTGGACCCACAAGAGCTTTACAAAATGGCCCGGTGATTTTCTGCAGGTTGCTTCTCGTATTTTTACAAAATTGTTTCAATCAGATATTCTTATTGAACAACATAAAAATCATAAAACATTCCCTTGTACTTTAGGCACGTTTCAGTTACGTGAAAAACAAAAAAAAAGATATTTCCTTACGACTAAAAAGAAAACTAAAACGTGGCTTTCAGTTTCGACGTTCGGAGCTGATAATGAGGGGAGCGGAATTATTTCAGAGTACAACGCTTGTGACCTCTGAAACCATCTATATGGGTGGGGGGGCGGTGAACAGTTGCGCAGCCGCGATGCGTCGGGCCTTCCGAGGTGAGAGAAGGGGAGGGGAGCGATAGTTTTGAGGTGTCTTCCCTGGATTGGCAAGACCGCGAGCATGTGGCACGAGACGCGAGCATGCGCAGTGGAGGTGCACTGAGAAACAGCTTTACACAGGCTAGTCAAAAGCTGCTTCGCATCTATAAACTACGTTATTAGTAGCATTTCTTAGCGAACTTCGGCGACTTTCAACGTATCGATCATTCTATCTATCTATCTAGCCGTTATGTTTGGGTGCTCTTGGCAGCCACCCTTCACTCGGCGTGAACTAAAATTAGCATGGGAGGGTAAGATGGTTGGAGCTTATGGCGCGCTAGTCAAGACATGAAAAATGCCACAATCCCGTCGCGTACGTCGTCAAACACTTCCCGCCCGACAGTGGCACACACTCACGGGCGGGTATGTGCGGCTGGTAAGTGGCTGTGTGCAACATGTGATTGACACCTAGTATCTACCAAGGAATGACGAGAACACACATGGGTAATTTTAACGTTCGAGCGGTAAGCAATGCCCGACATTGGTAGCATCGACACAAAAAAGGCATAGAATAAATGTCAGTGTCAGAAAACACTCCCATAGGCAGCGTTGGCCACCAGACGAATGAAATAATAAATTTCAGGGTCCCAACAGGAATCGAACCTAAGCATTCTGCGTGGCAGTCAAGCATTCTACCACAGAGCTACGGCACGTCTCGGAACTACTTATGAAATAGACGCTAATCTTCATGAAACATATATAGTGGTTGCAGTGCTGCTTACCCAATTTTATAAACATTACATATGTACTCCTTCCATACAGCTGTCACGTCGGGTTAAGCTATATTGTGGTGAAGTGCTATGCGCTGAAATTGATTTAGGTAGCAGTGTCAAAAGATCTTCACGAGCATAAACGCTTCATATCAGCTTTTGGTGTTACTAAAACTTATTTCCAGCAGACATCGTTGTGCAAGTGGACAACTCGTTATATAAACATCAGCAACTATTCAACATATGTCTCTGCGTGCAACATCTGTACTTGTATTGGGCGTCGTTTCATGACGTGTCGCTCAATAAAAAAATGCGCACAGTCTCCTTCCCTCTGCGTGCTTCACATAAAGTTGACTCTCAGGTACAAGAATCTGCCGAATGTCTTTGTGTTCCAGATATAATACATGGATAGAAAAATGAGGACGATCAGATAGCTCTAGGGAGACACCGCTAGGGGGCCAATGGAGTGCAGACGTGCTTCGCGTCGGTTCCGTAACGTTCCTATGTTTTTGGTGGTTTGTCAAACTCAACGTGTAAACCATTCTCTCCAACGTTCAGCGGAAGTTTCAAGGACTTCTCTGTCACCAAGCTCAGCCAGGTGGGACCACTTTTGGCCGCTTATCGGAGCTTTTTCCTCTTCATCGCTGGCAGAAGACCAAGTCCAGCGTGTCTACGCACTGTACCCATAGCCCGGCCGCTGCGGCGGTGGGGCCCGCCAGCCAGACGTGTCGCCGGACCTTCTCGGACCTCTCTATCTCCGACTAAAGCGCACCAGGCATTTCCAAGAGATAAATGGATGTCGTAGTGATAGATAACGAAGATATTAGGCCAGAAGATTTCGGTGAGAGAGCAGAATGGTGCAGCGTCCGGAGAACAAAACAGGCCGATGGCGCATCCAAGTTGGCGCTAAAACAGCAGGCGAAGACGCAGCAAGTGACGGCTGCCGCATTGACTACGGGGATAGCACCATCCGTGGCCACGGCTGCGTAATACAAGAAAAAGTTTCCCCGTCCATTTCAGCACCTCGCTAAGGCAAGTGGAATGCCGGAACTGCCACCCGATTATTTCAAGATCATCGTACGCCCTATAGATGGCTTCAATGGGGCTGAATATGGAATGGATCGCCTTTCTTTCTGCCTATGTAACGCGGCTGGTATTGGCAGAGAAGCAGCTGAAGAAGATAGTATCTGCCTCAATGTGATGCAAAACGTCGTTGTACTCAGCACAACGTCAGCACACAGAGCCACGCGCCACGGAGTGATCAGCAAGTTTTGCATCGGTGGCAAAGAGTTCGCTGCTAATGCTGATCAAGCCGCCCTGGAAAACACTTGAAAGGCATCATTAGGAACATTTCTAAGGATGAGAGCCCGGAGGAC
>NW_023612056.1:0-42342 GCF_013339725.1 Rhipicephalus microplus | reverse complement strand
TAGTGCTTTTTTGTGTGTCCTTCGTTGTGCAAGTATGAGCAATGCAGTCGCATGCATTAAACAACCAAGACACTGAAAGACTAAAGAGATAGAAAACCTATTCAGTCCAAAGTTCTTGGAACAAAAGTCGGGGTGATACTCTTCTGAGATTCACTCACTCAAAGTCCAGTGTTGTTGTCGTTCCGCGGCCCTCGAAGTTTCTCTTCCAGGAAACCTCGCCGAAGTTTCTCTTCCTGGAAACCTCGCGTCTTCAATTGGCCACTCTCCAAGCTTCAAACTCCTTCGCGGAAACACGTCGACTTCACACACGCAGCTGTGGCCACGCGTCTTCGCTCGATAGCGGTAAACACGCACTCTTGCCTGTAGCTCGAGTCTTCACCCCTCAGGTGGAAATCCTCTTTTTCTCCTGCTTTGTCCCTACGGACAAACCTTCGCCGACTACACGGCGGAATCCCTACGCGCTCTGGCGCTAACTTCCGTCTTCTCCTCCGAAGTTTCTCTTCCAGGAAACCTCACGTCTTCTCTGCTTTGTCCCGGACGGACAAACCTTCGCCGACTACACGGCGGAATCCCTACGCGCTCTTGCGCTAACTTCCGTCTTCTCCTGATCTCTCACCTCGGCTGCTCGATTAAATACCTTCCAGAAGGTTCTTGTTCCAGAACCTTCCAGAACATTCCAGAAGGTTCTTGTCATTTCGTCGGCGCGATACGCAGCGAAGGCTGGGGGAAGGCGCGAGACTGTACGAGGCCGTCCCCGACAGATGACTCAACCCGGCATAACACGCCCCTTTCCATCTAGAAATTTCCAGTGCTTGCTCGGCCGCCGTTGTGGGGTGAGGAGGTTAGTCGGCGAAGCCACGCTTCCGAGAGGAGAGGCTCGCGCGCCCGGGGAGACTTTAGGTTTGTTTTCTTTTTCTTTCTTTTTCGTTGACCTCGCGGCGTCACTCCGGCGGTTCGTAGCGAGAATTTGGCGGCGCGCCCTTTTTGAGTGCTCGTTCTGCGACACTGCCCCCACTTTAAGAATATTACTCATAATATTCAAAACCACACAAACGAGCACGAACAGTCCCCACACTCTCAAAGACTGTAACATAGTCCGTCGCTCATGACACGTCACTATCACAATATATCACTCAATACGATTGGACATTACAATTCAATCTCACACATGAAATATAACCGCAGGTACATGAGTACAACGCTTCATCACACATTCCAAACATACAAACGTACAAAGTTCTGTCTTTACAATATTATACAACACTATACATCACAGCACAAACACTTCGACACTTGTGACACAGGATAACAACATTAACACAACATATGGAACTCAGCACTGCCAAAACATTCTGATTCGACCTCGACACCTATCCGGTGCATTCCGAGCGGCGCTTGCGCCCTTTCTTGCGGTGCTCGCTCAATCTCTTCTTGTGTTTCCACGTTCTTTTTCAGCGAGCCCTTTCCAACGAGAATATCTGAGGTGGCGTCTCGGCCATCATTGTCACTTCCGACACCGTTAACGGGTCATAACGTTCAACGTGTCCTGTCTGTTTATTTACCAGCTTGTTCATGTCACGGCATTGGGCTTGGCTGGCCAACTCCGTCACCATTACACTGTCGGTCGGTTGGGGTCGTGCCGACGTACGTTCAGCTGCCCAGCACGTGAACTCATTCGACACGATCGTCTTCTCATTCGCTGTCTCTTGCGCCGCGGCTTCACCTTGGGCTCTAGTGAGATCCGTCACGGGATGCTCCTCCACTGTATCTCGCGGTCGCTGGTTGGCGAGGGCTCTGTCTTAGGGTCTTCTCCCAAACCTTCCGGATCATTCGGTCCTCGCGCCCCGTCGATGTTTCCGATGACAAGGTCGTAAAGGGGGGTCGCCATACATAAGCAGTAACCTTCCCGCTGAAATGCGGGGTTTCAACCTCAATCTCTGCTTCGGGAAGCATCAGAACCGTACGGTCAATTAGGCAAACCGGTTTCGTTCTGCCTGTCGATTCACTTTCCCGTACCAAATTTCTCCGCACGATAACCGTGGAGCTACCGGTATCTCGTAACACCGTAACCTTCTTGCCCGCAACTTTTCCAGATATCACAGGCATTCCCTTCATAGCACCTCTTTGCGGTTTTGTCACCACAGCACCCAAAATAGGAATTTTTTCCCCATTTTTCAATTCTGCGAATCCGTCGGTGACGGCATTATCATCGGATTTCGGTGCTGCTAGCACACAGGATACCTGGTGAGTTTGACTCGCTCCGTTACATGACATGCGTCTACTTGTGCCCAGTCTGACCACACTTAAAACATTTTACTACAGTAGGGCTCGTAAAGTTAGTACGACAGTTGCTCGCGCGATGACCCCCTCGGTTACACAGGAAACATCGCGGAACACTCTCTGGTGCACGCTTCTTTTGTTCGGGTGCCGAATTTTTCGAGTCTTCGGGACACTCCTTCTTGACCTTGGCCAAATTAGTTCCACCTTGCGCTTCCAAGAATTGATCAGCCAGTTCAAGCATTCCTTCAAGTGACTCAGCCTTCCTCTCTTTCAAGTACAGCGACAGGCTTGGGTGGCAACTAGTAAGAAATTGTTCTCTAATTAGGAGCTCTCTAAGCTCATTGTACTCCTGCACTGTCCCTGAAAGTTCAATCCATCTGTCGAAATAATGGCAAAGTCAAGCGGCATACTGCGTAGCCGTCTCACCATCAGCTGGCTTTCCTGACCGAAATCTGTCCCGGAATCCTTCCACAGTAAATCTAAATCACTTCAGCAAAGCAGTTTTCACCTTTGCATAGTTGGCTGCATCGGTCGGCGTCAGCCTACCGTACACACTGAGCGCTTCACCACTCAAGCAAGTACTGAACGCAGTTGCCCATTGATGTTCCGGCCAATTCTGGCTCCTCGCAATCGTCTCAAATCTGTGGAGGTACGCGTCAAGGTCGTCTTTCCTTTCATCAAACGCTACGAGCAGCTTGCTTGGGTTCAAGCGGAAGCCATGATCTTCCCGTTCGCTGCTTTCGACTCCAGCTTGGACGGGAGTTTCGCTTCGCTGTTGCAAACGGAGCCGCTCGAGTTCAATTTCGTGCTGCCGCTGCCGTTCCCTTTCAGCCATCTCCGCTTCTCTTTCTTCTCTCGCCCTTTCGGCTGCCAACTTTTCTCTCTCCAACTCCAACTTCAATTGTTGCTCTCTTTCTTCCTTCGCCCTTTCAGCAGCCAGCCTTTCTCTCTCCAACTCAGCTGCCTTTTCTTCGTTGGCCCTCTCAGCTGCCAACCTCTCTCGTTCCAACTCAGCTGCTTTTTCTTCCTTGGCTCTCTCAGCTGCCAACCTCTCTCGTTCCAACTCAGCTGCTTTTTCTTCCTTGGCTCTCTCAGCTGCCAACCTCTCTCTCTCCACCGCCTCTTTCTCCTTCTGGCTTACCCATTTCCGTAGTTCGGCGCCAGAAAGACCCATCTTCTCACCAAGAGCAACTAACTTTTCGAGATCCATGGTGTCTCGCAAATAAAGTCTTGCCGCGTGTAAAAATATCTGCCTCAATCAGTCTATTGGAACACTCCCCTGCACTCGTTAACGAGAACGCTGAACAACACACTAAATCGTTCCGGTAGCACTATCAACCTCGAGGCTCTTTCTTACTACTTTGGACACACTGTGCACCAAAAGGTCCTGTCGCGGACGCTAGATTAATTGGCACACAGGTCCCGTTAATTAGGGAGGCGATCGCCGGGCTAATTCCAAGGGCCAAAGTATCGGCCCCCCGAGCCGCACCACGAAAGCGTGGACAATTTAGAAGTGGTCCTTTTTGGCGCGCCAGCGGACGCCGGCTGTGGCCCAAAGAACAAGTCAGAGCCGAGAGTTGATAAACAACGAAATTATATTCTCAATAATGGCAGATCGAAAACAATACACAAGAATGCACACTCCAATAGTTGCATACAATATGTCACCAATCAACAACGTACTACACAGTACAAACAGCCACACTCGAAACAACGGACACAGACAACAATACGCACTACAATGCAGTCGCATGCATTAAACAACCAAGACACTGAAAGACTAAAGAGATAGAAAACCTATTCAGTCCAAAGTTCTTGGAACAAAAGTCGGGGTGATACTCTTCTGAGATTCACTCACTCAAAGTCCAGTGTTGTTGTCGTTCCGCGGCCCTCGAAGTTTCTCTTCCAGGAAACCTCGCCGAGTTTCTCTTCCTGGAAACCTCGCGTCTTCAATTGGCCACTCTCCAAGCTTCAAACTCCTTCGCCGGAAACACGTCGGCTTCACACACGCAGCTGTGGCCACGCGTCTTCGCTCGATAGCGGTAAACACACACTCTTGCCTGTAGCTCGAGTCTTCACCCCTCAGGTGGAAATCCTCTTCTTCTCCTGCTTTGTCCCTACGGACAAAACCTTCGCCGACTACACGGCGGAATCCCTACGCGCTCTGGCGCTAACTTCCGTCTTCTCCTCCGAAGTTTCTCTTCCAGGAAACCTCACGTCTTCTCCTGCTTTGTTCCTACGGACAAAACTTTCGCCGACTACACGGCGGAATCCCTACGCGCTCTTGCGCTAACTTCCGTTTCCTGATCTCTCACCTCGGCTGCTCGATTAAATACCTTCCGCGCGAGATTCCAGAAGGTTCTCGTCATTTCGTCCGCGCGATACGCAGCGAAGGCTGGGCGAAGGCGCGAGACTGTACGAGGGCCGTCCCCGACAGATGACTCAACCCGGCATAACACGCCCCTTTCCATCTACAGGTTTTCCCGCTCAATTTAATCCAAGTGCCAGCCAAATTAATCTAGGCGCCAGTCAATTTAATCCAGCCGCCACTGAAATTAATCCAGGTGCCATTCATTTTAATCCAAGTGCCACTGAAATTAATCCAACCGCCAGCCGATTTAATCCGGACGCCAGCGAATTTAATCCTGATGACATTGTGACTTCAAAACGACCCAGAATTTTCGGGAATGCGTGGAGTGAATAGCTTTGGAGTGAATTTAACAGGGAAAAACCATGAATGAGTCACTTGTGACACAATGTGACTCGAAGACATTATCTCGCCTATCAACCGCGTAAGCACATTCACACCTTCGACATGCAAAGGAAACGCCGTCCACACAGTAATAACTTGATACTTATTAACCAGGCCGATGATCTCATCACGAGTGACTTAGGTGACGCCCTCACGCATATCACCCACGCACACACTTTCTTAACCTTCCGTCATGCATATCAAATGAAACGTCTTTGAAAGGGCGGGATCTTGATACCTAAAACTACCGGCCAATCACCTGATTAACCAAGTTCTTCAGGGGACGGCATCACAAATATCACCCGCACCGTATTTACTCGCCTACCGAGCATGCATACCAAACGAAACGTCTTTGAGAGAGCGATAACGTGTTACCTATGACTCGGCCAACTGGCTTGAATCCTTTGATTTAGGTGACGTCATCACGCCTATCACCTACGCACGCAATGTCTAATCTGCCATCATGTATACCAAACGAACGTCTTCGAGAGGCTAATAAATTGAACGCTGTCAATCGGCCAGAGTGACGTGATCACTAGTGACTCGTGTGACGTCATCGCGTTTGACACCCACGCACGCAGCGCCTAACCTGAGTTCATACATATCAAATGAAACGGGTTTGAGAGAGTAATAACTTGAACGCTGTCACAAGGCCCAGTGACGTCCATCACTAGTGACTGGCGTGACGTCATCTCGCCCTAAGACTCACGCAAGCACTCTATAATGTGCCTTCATTGCATATCAAACAAACGACTTTGAAAGGGTAATAACTTGAAATGCTGGCACTAGCCGCGTGACGTCATCACTAGGACTCACGTGACGTCATTACGCCTATCACACGCACACGCAGTGTCCAAAACCTGTCTTCATTGCATATCAAACAAAATGTCTTTGAGAGAGTAATAACTTGAACGCTGTCACAAGGCCCAGTGACGTCATCACTCGTGTGCCGGGTGACGTCATCCATGCCTGCACACCCACGCACGCAGTGTCCAAACCTGTGTTCCTGCATATCAACGAAATGTCTTTGAGAGAGTAATAACTCTAACGCTGTCACAAGGCCCAGTGACGTCATCATCGTATGACTAGCGCTGACGGTCATCTCGCCTAAGACTCACGCGACGCACTCCTATACATGTCCCTTCATGCATATCAAACAAAACTGACTTTGAAAGGGTAATAACTTGAATGCTGTCACAAGGCCCAGTGACGTCATCACTAGTGACTCGCGTGACGTCATCATGCCTATCCCACACGCACGCAGTGTCCAAACCTGTCTTCATGCATATCAAACGAAATGTCTTTAAGAGAGTAATACTTGAACGCTGTCACAAGGCCCGTGACGTCATCACTAGTGACTGGCGTGACGTCATCACGCCTATCACACACGCACGTGGTGTCCTAACCTCTCTTCACGCATATCAAACGAAATGTCTTTGAGAGAGTAATAACTTGAACGCTGTCACAAGGCCCAGTGACGTCATCACTAGTGACTGGTGTGACGTCATCACGCCTGACACCCACGCAAGCACTCTGTAACCTGCCTTCATGTATATCAAACGAAACGTCTTAGAGAGAGTAATAACTTGAACGCTGTCACAAGGCCCAGTGACGTCATCACTAGGACTGGCGTGACGTCATCACGCCTGACACCACGCACGCAGTGTCCTAACTTGTCTTCGTGCATATCAAACGAAATGTCTTTGAGAGAGTAATAACTTGAATGCTGTCACAAGGCCCAGTGACGTCATCACTAGTGACTGGCGTGACGTCATCAGCCTGACACCCACGCACGTGGTGTCCTAACCTGTCTTCACGCATATCAAACGAAACGTCTTAGAAAGAGTAATAACTTGAACGCTGTCACAAGGCCCAGTGACGTCATCACTAGTGACTGGCGTGACGTCATCACGCCTGACACCCACGCACGCGGTGTCGTAACCTGTCTTCATGCATATCAAATGAAAAACGACCAGTTGACCTACCAAACCGTGAAACTACACCACCTGTTAATACAAAAAGGCCATGACATCGTCTTTCAGTGGTTACCTGGGCATAGTGGTATAGGCGGCAATGATTCTGCAGATCATGCTGCTCGCACGTCACATAAAGAAGGGAACAGTGTTCCGATACCGCTTTCAAGAGCGGATGCGGCGAGGCAGATTCGTCAACTGGCCCGCAGTCTCACACTGACCGAGTGGAACACACCAAGCATACGACGTACACGACTGCACGAGCTCGACCCATCACTACAACTCCGGCCTCCACCCGGCCTACATCGACGTGAAGCTTCGCTTCTCTATCGCTTTGGCTGGGAGTTGCTTTCACGAAAGCATATACCACGTTAATCAGAATTACTGACAGTGCGGCGTGCGATGTTTGCGGCACCGACGAAAATATCGAACACCTGCGGTGTCATTGTCCTCGATTTGCCTCAGAGAGACAAGTACTTGCCAACGCAATGCGGCGACTGGATGATCGGCCTCTTTCTGTGCAGGTGCTATTACAGCAACGTACACATGCCTCGACAGCCCACAAGGCAGTGAAAGCCCTGCTGCGTTTCCTGAGAAAGACAGGCTTGTGTGAACGCCTCTGACATGCGGTAGATTTCTACACGCTGCAGTGAAATTACTGTCAGTCTCTCCCCCACCCCCTTTTTTCCCTCTTCCCTCTTTCTCGTCTTCTTGTCCCCTTCCTTTATCCCCCAGTGTAGGGTAGCCAACCGGATGTCTTTCTGGTTAACCTCCCTGCCTTCTCCCTTTTTGTTGCTTCCTTCCTTCATCAAACGAAATGTCTTTGAGAGAGTAATAACTGAACGCTGTCACAAGGCCCAGTGACGTCATCACTAGTGACTGGCGTGACGTCATCATGCCTGACACCCACGCAAGCAGTCTGTAACCTGCCTGCATGTATATCAAACGAAACGTCTTAGAGATAGTAATAACTTGAATGCTCTCACTAGGCCTAGCGACGTGAATACTAGTGACTCATGTGACGTCATCACGTCTATCACACACGTACGCGCTGTCCTAACCTGTTTTCATGCATATCGAACGAAACGTCTGTGAGGGAGTACTAACTTGAATGCTCTCACTAGGCCTAGCGACGTGAATACTAGTGACTCATGTGACGTCATCACGTCTATCACACACGCACGCGCTGTCCTAACCTGTTTTCATACATTTCGAACGAAACGTCTGTGAGAGAGCAATAAGTGTTATACTTATGACTCGGCCAACCGACTTGATCACTATTGACTCACGTGACGTCATCACGACTAACAGTCATGCAAGCACTCTCTAACGTGCTTTCATGAATATCAAACGAAACCGTCATTGAGAGAACATTAACTTGAAGGCCGTTGCAGGCAGCGTCTGCTAGTAAAAACTAACTTCTCGCGCTGCACAGCCGTTCACCAGCTACCGGTATACGTAGCACCAGATCGCGCGTTTCGAATTCAGTCAAAGGCGTCTTTACATGGCTTTTGTTTGACGTGACGCTTTTCTTGACTCGTGTAGATGCGATAGGAAGCAACAGTACCTCAAGCAGCAGTGTGGTACAACCCAACAACAATGTCACATCGCTCGTTGAGGGCAGCGCTTCTCTTCTCCTTCATTCAATAAATAGAAATAATGAAGTCGAAATGACAATTAAGCATTTTACAAACCATGACTCAATTACGCAACATTCAACCGATACCCTCACCTCCCTGCACACGTTTACTCCAGCTCGTCGTGTGGGTAATTGTACGCGTCTTTTTGTTGCTCTTCTCGTGTTTCTTAGAATGTCTTGAAAATGTGGGCAGCCAGGCCGCAATACTGTGAACGGACAGGCGTTCTACACTAAACAGCGCGCTTATTCCAAGCACACTAACCTATAAGAAACAGGCGTGGCTTAGAATGTAGAAAGGAAGGCACGAGTCAGCCACAGAAGTTGAATGGCGCATCAGCAAATGGCCAGTTGCAAATAGTCAATAGTATGTATCTCAAGTATGGGGACTGCCCTCTATTACACGGATTTGTTTCACAGATAACCAATGAATAATTGTTGAGCCGAAGGAGTGGTAGACAAATCTTTTTGTAGCAATCTTTGGAGCAGGCAGACCGTGCGTCTTATGCTTGATTAGGATATACAGTTGTTATGACTATAGCCGATTATATGCAAACGCCTGTTTCGTTTCTTGTGCCAAATCGTGTCATTTTGACACGTGAGCACAAATCAGAGGGCGAGGAGAGCTTTTATAGTGCTTTTATAGTGCCTATATATACCTATTTCGGGCGTTGTAGCCTCAATTCCGTATAGGTGCCTGTAAATGTCTGGTTTTCAATATCGATGCCTATATAAACGCTAATTAACCCTGAAATTTTGGCTTTCAAGTACCACTGAGCCGGTATTCATGGTACCAGGCAAAATATAGTTTCGGGAACACTGTGTGGTGCAAACTACTCTTTATTTCACGTGTTACGGTTAGAACTGTCAAACTCAGAAGGCATTTTAGCCAAGAGGGAGGTAGACTAGCCTCTACACATGTATACCATCCATGTCCGCGTCCGTCTGCCTAGCCTCTTTCCAGTGTGCGCTCAGATGCGTAGGGAGCAGGAGGTGGCCTCTGTGCAGCGGCAGGAAGATGAAGAATGAATGCGAAACTGTGGAGAGTCATCAGGGGAAGACAGGAAGTAGAGTGCAGATAAAAAAAGCACTATCTAAGTAGTTTTTGTTTTTTTTTGTCATTTACATGTGGTGCCTCACTGGGTCACCTGAAAATATTTATTTAGGCAGTGGAAAATGTAGCCTGCCCAATGAAAATGTTTGTGTCACTAGAAAATTTTAATTTGATCATTAGAAGCGGCGAAAGCATAATCTCAGGAGGTGAGCTTGAAAACCTTCGCCACTAACTCTAAAAAGACTTCGTAAGTCCAATTCCTTCCCCGCTATTGGTATGAAATTCACTCGGAGCTGGAGCATCACACGACGTGCATGAGCACGTCATGCGCGCGTAACCTGCACTCGCATGAGATGCCCATGTCAGCCCGTGCGTGCAAGCGGTGTTCTGCGTCCTCGATGTTCTTTTGTATTGTACTGCGAGTTTTTTGTGGGATGGATCCCTATCTGCGCGCACGTTTGGAGAGGCTGGCTTGGATAACGTATCCTTACCCTGATACACAGCGTCACACCGCTGGCATATTCTGCTAGGACGATACACCAAAAACCACGCCCAGCGTTGTGAATGCTGGCCCCGACACAATGCGCAAACTGCGAGAACACAACGCAAACAAAATGGAGGCACCTTAGTCTCGCGTCTCTCTCGTTAATGAAATTAAATAAACAAGGCGAATAGATTCGCCTGTGTGTTCTAACATTTTTGTAAACTTTCATGCTTCTATTAGCAACAGTTTGTACAAATTACACACGTTGCCTCAAATAGTTCTCGCAGTGTCACGTACTACATTGGACATAGGCAGGGACCATTCTATCACCTTCACCATGTTGGGGCGCACGCCCAATAGATGAAGTTGAAGCCGTGTTCATTTTGGCCTATCACCTCTTTATGCCCACGCGTAGTACTGGAAATCTCGGTAAATGAGATCTTGAAGCGCTCAGTGCATTCATTCATTTGCGCTTCTTAAAACTCTTAAGTTTGTGTAACGACCCTTAAAGTGTTCACAGACAGAAGAAAAGATTTAGCCTGTGTGTTAGGCCAAGTATTAGACCGCAAAAAAAATCCTTCTGGCGCCTGGCACTTTCGATATTTGCGGCATGTATAGCGCTTCTTAGCTATGGCACACAGAAAGAGACCCAGAAGCATATTTCTACGATGGTGGCACACTAACTGACCATGCTGACATAGAAATGGAGAGACCGTATTTGCGAACCCCGCGGAAAACGCATGTGTATGCTAAATCATTACCCGTTTGTACAATTAAAACTAAGAACATTTTTTGCTTGCTTTCATAGATGCCACACCTGTTTATTGGAAAATTTGAGTTTTGGCCAAAGATTATTCTGCCTATATTCACAATTTTGGAAGCCTGAAAGAGTGTTTTGGCCACCTATTATTGTGCC
The DNA here is from genome assembly GCF_013339725.1 of Rhipicephalus microplus. Classification (NCBI taxonomy): domain Eukaryota; kingdom Metazoa; phylum Arthropoda; class Arachnida; order Ixodida; family Ixodidae; genus Rhipicephalus; species Rhipicephalus microplus. The sequence continues at coordinate 31,247 of NW_023612056.1, read as the reverse complement.
TAAATCCTGGTTTTTCGGTGCCTATAGAGCTGGCCTATATAGTTACGACCTACCTGACATGTTTTCGCAACGCCGAAGCAAAGATGATGCCCGTTTAAAACATCTACCGTACCTCAAGAAAAAAATTGTTGTTCTGATAAGGTCGAGCTCGTCAAATTGGTTATGAAACGGTTGATGAAAGAGAACTGGGGCAAGTCCGTGAGAAACAAAATTTATTATATACAGGCAAAGCAATTTTCATAAACACGCCCCATAGATGTGCTGCTGAGTAGTGTTCTACATATCAAGGCAGTCGAGGGAAGCTTGTACAAAAGTGTAATTGTGTAATTGTAAGAGCTCCTCAATCGGATTGAAGAAAGGGCTGTATGGAGGTAGCCACTTGACTGTGTGGTCGCTTGCCGCGAGGACAGCCTGTTCGGCGCGGCGGTGCGCTGGTGCGTTGTCAAACAGGAACACTGCCTGTATTCCTCGTTCCTGCTGTGAAACTTTACTCGACACTTCTGCAAGAAAGTCGTTGCAGACAGCCCAGTAGACCTTGTCGGCAATTGTCCAGTGGAGAAGGCCATTTGCTGATATGCAGGCTATAACATTTAAATTCGCTCCTTTCGCACTAGTTGACAAACGGCATGGTGGAGCACCTCGTTTCGCCCTACCGAAACTGCGCGAGCACCATACTTTGAAGTTGGTCTCGTCGATGTAGTATCGTGTTAGCGTAGTTCCCTCGCTCTGAAGCCACTGGGCATATCGGCACCGCAGTGTTTCACGTCGGCGCGATTTCCATCTACTGGCTCGGGGTCAGCAGCTTCACCGAATAACCATGGCCATCGAGAAGCCGATCAATCGTCGACGTGCTCACTTCAATGTTAGACATCTCATCTTTGAGAGCTCTCTTATTTGTTCCAGTGTGAAGGATGGGTTTCCCTGTACGATTCGTTGCAGGGCGTCCACCACGTCCGGTCCAAATTTCCTCGACGAACCACCACGTGTTTTAGTTGTGTCACGATCACTAGCGGCAATAGAACGCACGGTCTTTATATTGATTTTGAGTTTGGAGAGCACTTTTAAATCACCTCCGCGCCTGTGAACATCTATTATACGGCAACGATCTACAGGAGAAACGCGAGCGTACTTTTTCTTCGGTTCTCAGGCGCCTTCCGTGGCCTTCCCTGGCCGCCGAGAGTCTCGTGTCTTCCATAGCACCAGTGGTCCGAAGCGCAAACTTGCACTTATTCTCACAGGACTGCAAAAGCGCTCACCTAACAATGACTTGGCCGGAAACTTGAAACTACGCCGTCTTGGTCGCTTGCGTCGCACAACGTCGTCATGTCGTCTGTGCGAAAGAGACTCGCCGAAAACAGCTACGACACAATGTCGTCTGCTTGAGTTTTACTTAGAGCATTGCTTTAATTCATAAATAACCAGCATTAGGGTATTCTAACACGAATAAAACGTATCTTCAATTCTTCGATTCATTATTGCGTGGGATTGTCCATCTGCATTGTAGAACGTCTGCCCGTCGTCTGCATGACGACGGGCACTCATGCAGACGACGGTGCAGACGACGAGACCAACTCCAACGCATGGTGCTCGCGCAGTTCGGTAGGGCGAAACGAGGTGCTTCCAGCATGCCGTTTGTCAACTAGTGCGAAAGGGGCTGAATGTAAATGTTATAGCCTGCATGTCAGCAAATGGCCTTCTCCACTGGACAATTGCCGACAAGGTCCACTGGGCTGTCTTCAACGACTTTCTTGCAGAAGTGTCAGAGTAAAGTTTCACAGCAGGAACGAGGAATACAGGCAGTGTTCCTGTTTGACAACGCAACCAGCGCCCGCCGCGCCGAACAGGCTGTCCTCGCGGCAAAGCGACCACACAGTCAAGTGGCTACCGCCATACAGCCCTTTCTTCAATCCCGATTGAGGAGCTCTTCTCAAAGTTCAAGGCAGGTGTAAAAGGATTCTTAAGCGAGCGGAGGGATGATCTCCTCACGAGCACCGGAAGGGATCTCCAAGAAAGAACATCGCCGTGCTCTGCTGGGTTGAGGCCGCGGGGCGCTCTATGCAGCACATCCAGCGTGTGGACTGTGCCGCTTATGATAGGCACAATTACACTTTTGTACAGCTGCCCTCGACTGCCTTGATATGTAGAACGCTGCTTGCTCAGCAGCACATCTATGGGTGCGTGTTTATGAAAATTGCTTTGCCTGTATAATAATAAATTTGTTTCTCACGGACTTGCCCCAGTTCTCTTTCATCACCCATTTCATAACCAATTTGACGAGCTCGACGTTATCAGAACAACAATTTTTTTCTTGAGGTACGGTAGATGTTTTAAACGGGCATCATCTTTGCTTCGGCGTTGCGAAAACATGTCAGGTAGGTCGTAACTATAGAGGGCCCGCTCTATAGGCACCGAAAAACTAGGATTTAGGCACCAATAATAGGTGGCCAAAACCCTCTTTCCAGGCTTCCAAAATTGTGAATATAGCAGAATATCTTTGACAAACTCAAATTTTCCAATAAGACAGGTGTGGTATCTGTCTCTATGACTGAAAGCAAGCAAAAATGTTCTAGTTTATAATTGTACAAACGGGTAATGATTTAGAATAAACATGCGTTTTTCCGCGGGGTTCGCAGAATACGGTCTCTCCATTTCTATGTCAGCATGGTCAGTTAAGTGTGCACCATCGTAGAAATGTGCTTCTGGGTCTCTTTCTGTGTGCCATAGCTAAGAAGGGCTATACATGCGCAAATAGTCAGAGTGCCAGGCGCCAGAAGGATTTTTTTTTTTTGCGGCGTATAAACTTGGCCCTAACCACAGCAGGCTCAATTTTCTTCTGTCTGTGAACACTTTTAAGGGTCGTTACACAAACTTAAGAGTTTTGAGAAGCGTAAAGGAATGAATGCACTGAGCGCTCAAGATCTCATTTACCGAGATTTCCAGTACTACGCGTGGCATAAAGAGGTGATAGGCCAAACTGAACACGGCTTCACCTTCATCTATTGGGCGTGCGCCCCAACATGGTGAAGGTGATAGAATGGTCCTGCCTATGTCAATGTAGTACGTGACACTGCGAGAACTATTTGAGGCAACGTGTGTAATTTGTACAAACTGTTTGCCTAAATAGAAAGCATGAAAGTTTACAAAAATGTTTAGAACACACAGGCGAAATCTATTCGCCTTGTTTATTTAATTTCATATCGATAGAGACGCGAGACTAAGGTGCCTCCATTTTGTTTGCGTTGGTGTTCTCGCAGTTTCGCATTGTGTCGGGGCCAGCATTCACAAACACTGGGCGTGGTTTGGTGTATCGTCCCTAGCAGAATATGCAGCGGTGTGACGCGGTGTATCAGGGTAAGGATACGTTATCCAAGCCAGCCTCTCCAAACGTGCGCGACAGATAGGGATCCATCCCCACAAAAACTCGGCAGTACAATACAAAAGAACATCGAGACGGCAGAACACCGCTTGCACGCACGGGCTTGACATGGGCATCTCATGCGAGTGTAGGTTACGCGCGCATGACTTGCTCATGCACGTCGTGTGATGCTCCAGCTCCGAGTGAATTTCATACCAATAGCGGGGAAGGAATTGGACTTACGAAGTCTCTTTAGAGTTAGTGGCGAATGTTTCAAGCTCACCTCCTAGAGATTATGCTTTCGCCGCTTCTAATGATCAAATTAAAATTTCGTAGTGACACAAACCTTTTCATTGGGCAGGCAACATTTTCCACTGCCTAAATAAATATTTTCAGGTGACCCAGTGAAGGCACCACATGTAAATGACAAACAAAAAAGCAAAAAACTACATAGATATTGCTTTTTTATCTGCACCTCTACTTCCTTACTTCCCCTGATGACTCTCCACAGTTTCGCATTCATTCTTCATCTTCCTGCCGCTGCACAGAGGCACCTCCTGCTCCCTACAGCATCTGAGCGCACACTGGAAAAGAGGCTGAGCAGACGACGCGACATGGATGGTATACATGTAGTAGAGGCCTAGTCTACCTCCCTCTTGGCTAAATGCCTTCTGAGTTTGACAGTTCTAAACGTAACTCGTGAAATAAGAGTTAGTTTGCACCACACAGTGTCCCGAAACCTATATTTTGCCCGGTAACATGAATACCGGGCTCAGTGGTACTTGAAAGGAAAATTTCAGGTTAAATAGCGTTTATATAGCATCGATATTGAAAACAGACATTTACAGGCACCTATACGAATTGAGGCTACAACGCCCGAAATAGGTATATATAGGCACTATAAAAGCACTATAAAAAGCTCTCCTCGCCCTCTATTTTTGCTCACGTGTCAAAATGACACGAATGTTAGCACAAGAAACGAAACAGGCGTTTGCATATAATTCGGCTATAGTCATACACTGTATATCCTTAATCAAGCATAAGACGCACGGTCTGCCTGCTCCAAAGCTTGCTACAAAAAAGATTTGTCTACCACTCCTTCGGCTCAACAATTATTTCATCTGTTATCCTGTTGAAACAATCCGTTGTAATGGAGGGCAGTCCCCATACTTGAAGATACATACTATTGCTATCTTGCAACTGGCCATTGCTGATGCGCCATTCAATGCCGTGGCTGACTCGTGCCTTCGTTTCCTACATTCTAGCCACGCCGTTTTATAGGTTAGTGTGCTTGGATATAGCGTGCCTGTTTAGTGTAGAACGCCTGTCCGTTCAACAGTAATTGCGCCTGGCTGCCCGCATTTTCAAGGCATTCTACGAAACACGAGAAGCAACAAAAAAGACGCGTACATCTACCCACACGACGAGCTGGAGTAAACGTGTCGCAGGGAGGTGAGGGTATCGGTTGAATGTTGCGTAATTGAGTATGGTTTGTAAAATGCTTAATTGTCATTTCGACTTCATTATTTCTATTTATTGAATGAAGGAGAAGCGCTGCCCTCAACGAGCGATGTGACACTGTTGTTGGGTTGTACCACACTGCTGCTTGAAGGTACTGTTGCTTCCATCGCATCTACACGAGTCAAGAAAAGCGTCACGTCAAACAAAAGCCATGTAAAGACGCCTTTGACTGAATTCGAAACGCGCGATCTGGTGCCTACGTATACCGGTTAGCTGGTGAACGGCTGTGCAGCGCGAGAAGTTAGTTTTTTACTAGCAGACGCTGCCTGCAACGGCCTTCAAGTTAATGTTCTCTCAATGACGTTTCGTTTGATATTCATGAAAGCACGTTAGAGAGTGCTTGCATGACTGTTAGTCGTGATGACGTCACGTGAGTCAATAGTGATCAAGTCGGTTGGCCGAGTCATAAGTATAACATTATTGCTCTCTCACAGACGTTTCGTTCGATATGCATGAAAACAGGTTAGGACAGCGCGTGCGTGTGTGATAGACGTGATGACGTCACATGAGTCACTAGTAATCACGTCGCTAGGCCTAGTGAGAGCATTCAAGTTATTACTCTCTCAAAGACGTTTCGTTCGATATGCATGAAAACAGGTTAGGACAGCGCGTGCGTGTGTGATAGACGTGATGACGTCACATGAGTCACTAGTATTCACGTCGCTAGGCCTAGTGAGAGCATTCAAGTTATTACTCTCTCGAAGACGTTTCGTTTGATATACATGAAGGCAGGTTACAGAGTGCTTGCGTGGGTGTCAGGCATGATGACGTCACGCTAGTCACTAGTGATGACGTCACTGGGCCTTGTGTCAGCGTTCAAGTTATTACTCTCTCAAACACGTTTCATTTGATATGTATGAACTCAGGTTGACGCTGCGTGCGTGGTGTCAAACGCGATGACGTCACACGAGTCACTAGTGTTCACGTCACTCTGCCGATTGACAACGTTCAATTATTAGCCTCTCGAAGACGTTTCGTTTGGTATACATGATGGCAGGTTAGACATTGCGTGCGTGGGTGATAGGCGTGATGACGTCACCTAAATCACAAGTGATCAAGTCAGTTGGCCGAGTCATAGGTAACAGGTTATCGCTCTCTCAAAGACGTTTCGTTTGGTATGCATGTCGGTAGGCGAGTAAATTACGTGTGCGGGTGATATGGGTGATGACGTCCCCTGAGTCACTGGTGATCGGGTGGTTTGGCCGAGTTTTAGGTATCAAGATCCCACCCTTTCAAAGACGTTTCATTTGATATGCATGACGGGAGGTTAAGACAGTGCATGAGTGGGTGATATGCGTGAGGGCGTCACCTAAGTCACTCGTGATGAGATCATCGGCCTGGTTAATAAGTATCAAGTTATTACTGTGTGGACGGCGTTTCCTTTGCATGTCGAAGGTGTGAATAGTGCTTACGCGGGTGATAGGCGAGATAATGTCGCGCGAGTCACATTGTGTCACGAGTCACTCATTCATGGTTTTTCCCTGTTAAATTCACACACAAAGCTATTCACTCCACGCATTCCCGAAAATTCTGAGTCGTTTTGAAGTCACAATGTCATCAGGATTAAATTCGCTGGCGTCCGGATTAAATCGGCTGGCGGTTGGATTAATTTCAGTGGCACTTGGATTAAAATGAATGGCACCTGGATTAATTTCAGTGGCGGCTGGATTAAATTGACTGGCGCCTAGATTAATTTGGCTGGCGCTTGGATTAAATTGAGCGGGAAAACCTGTAGAAATTTCCAGTGCTTGCTCGGCCGCCGTTGTGGGGTGAGGAGGTTCGCCGCGTTGACCTCGCGGAGTGAACCGCCGGAGTGACGCCGCGTTGACCTCGCGGCGTCACTCCGGTGGTTCGTAGCGAGAATTTGGCGGCGCGCCCTTTTTGAGCGCTCGTTCTGTGACATCCTGTACGGGTCCGTCGTCCGCTGATCCGGTGTACTTGGGGATGTCGAGGTCAGCCGATGGTTCTGTCATGGGCTGGTCGTTGTCCTCCTAGGCGATCATTCGGTAGTCAATGTACGGTCAGGGCGTCTTCTGGGGAACTGCGTCGATGATGAGTGACTGATGAAGGGGCAGGCAGGTCTCCATCCTGTCGACTTGTGTGATGCTAGGATGAATGGGTGACGTGGCCCGGCTCATACTCCATGTTTATTCCAATCTCACTTCTTCCTTCTCAGCTTCTACCAACCTTCACTTCATACGTCATATATATATATATATATATATATATTATATATATATATATATAATATATATATATATAACACTTGTATATTTACAGTGGGTGAAGATTAATTAAATTGTGTTACCTTTTAATACTTATTGCACAGCCATTTACCATAAACAGCCATTTCGTAAGTACTAGCGATCAATTGGCGTACATTTGAGACGTGAGAAACTGATTACGTAGTCACTTAGTGGGCGCTCACCTCCGAGTTTTCCTCACGGCGACTGAACACTGACCGCAAGGTACTGCAGCTTGCTCACATCTCAGACTGGGTCTCCTACTAAATTGTCGCGTTTTTTTTTTTTCATTCACGAGCATTTTAGTTTTACAAAATGAGGCACCTTCGTTATTCATAATACCTAAAAGCTGGAATTATAATAGCGTTTTTCGTCAGCACAAGTTGTGGAGAAGCTCACGTGGTAACAATATTCTTCATTCAAACTGGAGGGGAAGTTGTGCCTTAGAAAATCGCATCTTAAATAATGTGGCCAAAGACCCCCCTCTCCCCCCTAATCCAGTGTTCTTAGGATCACTTTGATGGGCTTGAAAAAGCTAACTGCAGAAATACCAGAATACAAAGCAGTAATGTGTGCCAGGTTTAATTCTATGCAGTAAATACCGCCATCTCATGATTTTCAGGCGTTTCGATTGGGGCTGTCAAAGTCGTCTTTATTTGAAGTGTAGCTTACCTTTCCACCTCTTTATGTACTGTACCATAAACGACTGTGCTATTAGTGGTTATACTCTGCGTGGTTCCGCCTGGATGCCAAGCGACGACATAAGACGACAGCTCGGCCCCCTTTGATGCTCCACACTTTACGAGCGGAGCATTTACAAAACTAGGCAATATGCGGTTAGCAGGCATAGCATGGTAACGCAGAGGCATTGTTTATATTCATCGTATGGCAAACGTCACAGTATATCACTAAACAAGAAGTGATACAGCTTGAACACTTTGAAAGGGGTGATACAATGCGCTGACGTTAGACAAATAAGGTGTCGAAACCACACTGTGACGTTGTAGATTCTCATTGATTGAACATACCATGGATGACACATTATAGACGAAGCAGGAATAGTAAAAATGTACTGACGTTTGCTTTTCTATATTCGCAAAGCCGAAAGCTTCATATGGACTCACTGCTTGCATGCGTTGTGGCATTGTCTGGTCTCAATTTCAGTCTTCAAGTGCCGTCCCAGAAACTTAAAGACGCAATTCAGCGAGTGAATGGGTGAATGCGAGTCTTTCTTTACATATTTGTTGTATTTGTGTTATGTTCTTGCCATTATTACCGATAGTTCAGTAATTCTGTTTTCATGTTATTCCTTCTGTATTATTTCAGTATTCCTGTATACGATGTATCTAGTTCTAAGTTGTGGACGTTAGGTTGTAGTCAATTTGGTGTTATGGAATTCCACCACTGCCTGCATGTCATTTCTACCTTGAGTGCTAGTACGTTTTCTGAGATATTAACCACACGCATGCGAGTATTCTGTGCGATAAATGCACGTATAGTGCCAGAGGCCTAGTCAGGGGACGATTTTCTCAACGTCGCCTTTAAGACAAGTCTCACTATTATGTTCTATTCTTATCAAATGAATAAATGAAGGTAATTCGAATGCAATGACTGTTCAGTGCAATGCAGCCATCATCTGCATTTCAGATTGGTTTAGAGAGCGGCTGGCTGCTCATCCGAATAATGTTGCAAGCGCACAGAGGCTGATTTCAAAAAGAGGCACACTCGCCTCTATCAGTGGCATTTATAAAATTAGAAACGTGCGGCACGTATGGTATTGCGGCAATCTTCCTGAGCTGTGCATGTGTCGCCATCTCCTGTTATGGTACCAGATATACCCCAGGCGATGTTATGCCTCGGGAATACTCGCACTCAACTTGCGCAACTCTTAACAGTGTCTCTATAGCACTTGCAAAAAAAAATAGAATCCCTTGTCAAGTGAACTCAGGGCCAGGGGTAATTACTTTCTGCTTTCAGAAACTCAGCTGAGAACTGAATGAGCTAACGAGATCGCACGAGAACCTGCCATAGCGAAAATGTAATTACCTCACAACAACGGCCGATTGGGGCACTGTAGCGGTCCCTCATTATTCCCAGTGTCTATCGAAACTATGGTGCAGGAAAAAAACTGAGCTTCAGTGAGATTTCAAGTCGGCCATTATGCGTCGTGGCAGTGTAGTATTCTACCACAGAAATTTCTCCGCGAAAAGATGCAAGTCTATTGAGGAATAAATTTAACACGCTTGATATACGTGTGGCGCTTTTTGTTAATTACGCAAATGAGCATGAAGCTCAGCAAAACTTGCAGCTGGACGAGTTGGTTCATATTTAAAGATGAACTGGTGTGCGCACAAAAAGACAAGGACGCAGAAAAGATGGAACAGGGACAAGCGCAAACTTTCAGCTGAGTTTTATTATTCGTCAATTTTCAAATGTATACTTACGGAAAAATTGGCCCCATATCTGCATGTTACTCTGCAAATGTCCTCGAAAGACGACAGTCTTGCGTCTGCAGAGAGTGAACAAAACATTTCTTTGATGTTTTGCGCAAGAAAATCGGTGAATAGTATTCTGGAGGCGCTTCGTTAGAGTGCCTCGAGCGTGCAGCGGAGTTGAACGAGCGCATCAGGTCACGTCACACGTGAGACATGAGCGCCATCTGGCAGTTTTCTTAGAAAACGAAGCGCGTGGCTCTGAGACGGGTGTGGGCGCCCGTCTCAGAGGTGATAAGGTGTAAAACGCAAGGCGATGGGTGGGTGCCACTACCGTCTCGTCTTAGCAAAGCGTTGGAAACACTCGCCTTTTCGTGTAGCGTTGCATGGTCAGCGCAGCATGATAAGCGCTGCGGTCCTTAAAATTACTTATGTGCGCTGTTTTTAATGAAATACGCACCTGCAGAATACATACGTGTTGTTATGGTGCCCCAGACATGCGCAATAATGGCCTTTTAATTGACAATTGCACAAGTTTGATTGCTAAAGCTTGAGCAACATTTGTGGGGGCTGCGGATGGGGTCGTTCGTTTCAAATACCTGGTGCCGTTAAGAGTGGACAAACAGACAAATGTACAGACAGACAGACAGACAGACAGACAGACGGACGGACGGACGGACGGACAGACAGACAGACAGACAGACAGACAGACAGACAGACAGACAGACAGACAGACAGACAGACAGACAGACAGACAGACAGACAGACAGACAGACAGGCAGGCAGGCAGGCAGGCAGGCAGGCAGGCAGGCAGGCAGGCAGGCAGGCAGGCAGGCAGGCAGGCAGGCAGACAGCCAGACAGACAGACAGACACGAAAATTTTTGCGTCGAAGGTCCCCAAGAAAGACTATCGTCTTTAAAAACTGTCTTGTGGGAAAAACTGAATTGTGGGAATTGTGAGCCATACGGGCGTTGCGTGAACGACCGTGCAAAAGAACATGAGCTTTCACTTAGAAACAACGCGCATTTTACTGCGCCTTGCCAAACTTCTAGGTGCTGACCGATTTTCAGAGAAACTAAGATTTTGGGTAGGAGCCGTGATACCACAGCACGCGAAGTGTTCGAAACTGTTTATATTTCTGCAAGAGGCTATGCTTGTGTTAGCGAAACGTCAATTTTCTTATTTGATTGTGAGCGCAATTTTCTACGAGGTTTCTTGTAAGCTGTGTGGTTTTTAACCATTTGACCATGTGCTCGTGACTATGTTATTTCGTAAGTATAGATTTCAAGGTTGACGAATAATAAAATTCAGTTGAAAGTTCGCTCTTGTCCCTGTCCCAACTTTTCTGTGTCCCTGGCTTCAATTCATGCGCACCAGTTAATCTTGAAGCATGAAGCTACAAAAAGTTTACTCAGCTTGAACTAGCCTGCGCAAGGATGAGCACTTTCCAGCTTCACTTATTTATCTGTGCGCGACTTTTCAGCAGTGATTGAGGGAGAGCTGGGTCATGATGGCGATAATTTTCTATCAACTACAAACGGTAAACATTACCTGTAACAGCTTTGTCGTAGAAACCAGCGAACGTTTTCAAGGCAACCCATCAAGAGTTAGGCCCACAGGAAGGCATTATGCCCTACCATAGTCAAGTAGATTCTACTTGAAATCATCAACAACTTTTTTTCTAAACAAACATTCCCACACCACCACGTTAAACCCAGCACCGCCAATGTCATTAGGCATAAGCAGCGCCCTATGCTAATGCCGTTTTTATACACTCCTTGCCTGACACTATCTCTTCATTCCAATTATACCAAGTGTTGTGGTCTTTGTTGCATATTTATTTATAATATTTCTTTGTCTGTGAATGTGGGTATACAAGTTTTACGAACAGAATGAAGCGATTGCATTTTGCTTCGAGTGTATACACCTACCCGAGTGTTTGTTCCTGCCACTGGTTCCAACTAAGGCAGACGCCAGAATAATCTCGGTTAATGCTCCTAAGGGGCTTATTCTTGCCGCGGGCTACACTGCCTAACTTGTGTACACGAAGAGAAATCAGCCTTTTAAGCTCTTTTTCCACCAATATCTCAAGAAAAACAATCTCAAGCAAGGGCTCTTCAAAGAATCAGGATTCCAAAAATGTTCGCTACCGTGGCTCTTTTTTTAAAACCGGTCATGAAACTTATGCTGCATCTCGGAATGGCTAAAACGCCTCGAGGTAAACACGAATATTTTGAAAACAAGCTTCATTAGAACTGCAGTCAAAAGTTTGACTTTTTTTACCTGCTGTAATTCAGGCAGAACTAAAGGACTCTTAGTTTTTGCACTACTAATATTGTCTTTTTTTTTTCCTGCTTGTTACCGTTAAACCGGAAACTTAGCCGCCTTTGCCACGTCTGCGTCGTTAAGGCAGATCAAAACAGAATATGTTCAGTTCCTAGAAGATCCTTTTTAGAGGCCACAAGGCAGTGTTGAAAGCACAACGCAACCCCTAATCTGACGTCCGGTCTGTGAAGTATGCAAAGAATATACGTGTCTTTTTCCCCCTAACCTTGTCGTTTCCATTTGCATAAAACTGCGTGAACGAAATCTTCCTTCTTTCTCTCAGCTTGACTGCTTTGTGGCTATAGCTCTACCACTCCACCAAATGTCAGTCTAAGCGTGGTCTCTTACTTACATTTTCGAATTTACCACCGTCTCTCAAATTGTATGTGCCGGTCTATTGGACGCAACATCAATTACGGTGGTGACTTTCATTATCACTTGGCTTGACACCACCGTTCAATATTCATTCACAAAACTATTGAGGCCATGAGCTTACATTTGTGTGCACGTTGAAGAATCACAATGGGTCGAAATTTCCGTAGCTCTCCAATGTAGCAGCCACCGTAACCATATCGTGGTTTCGGCACATTACATACTAGCACGTCTTACATGGTAGTTGCGTCTTCCTTTTTATTCTTGTTTCTTTCTAATGGTTTTTTTTTTTTGCTCTATTCTAGCGTCAATTTACCCCCCCCCCCCCCCTGTCTTCCCGCCTCTCCCGCTAGAATTGTTCTCTATGTGTTTCCAAGCTTCGTTTCTACGAGCAGGTTAACCAAACGTAACAACTTCGACCTATCCTATCCTTATTTCTGCTCGTTCCTTCTCTCCCTTGTATGTCATTCTTCATCGAATACTAACTGCGGACGCGTGCCAGCAACACCCTTCGTTCTTCAACGCCATCTGGGTTTGTTACGTTTCACGTAGCATTAGAGTGCACTTATTCTCTTATTACTTATTTAGTCTTTGCATAACATTGGATTTCCTACACTCCTGGAGAACAAGCAGATCGCTTCACAGTACCATTGTGACGGCGCTATAGTTGGTGGCGACGAGCGAACTGCAACACGAGCATGCTTACCTGGGAGGTTGAAGTCCCACTCTGGCAGCAACACTAGACTAACGTGCTCACTAATGCGGGCACCGTGTTATTTGCCACTCGGCATTACACGACTGCAGTGGCACGGTGTTAGGCACCAGATACGGCCTCGCCGCCTGCCCGACTCCATTATTTTTCTCGTCGTTCCTGTCATCCTGCAGCACCGGGGTGCTGCAGAACGAAAGAACGTCGGATGTATACATACATACATCGCCACACGTGGCCTATTTCCCAGCCGACCAAGCACAGACCCGCCGGGCCATTCGTGCGTGCGTGTTTCTCGTATTTTCCCTACGGTTATTGCGTTTGCCCACGTTGTTCGAGCGTTCTTGCAGCATTTCGTGCTTTCATCAAAGGGCGCTAGGAGGGCGTCTTCGCTGGTTGAATGATTCCCTATAGTACATTCGCGTCCTTCGATCAACACCTAGTCTAACCACATTGCCCGTCGGGTCGAGTAATGCAAGACAGTGCACTTGAGTATTGATGGTTGATTAGATGCGTGACGCAAGACACTGTGGTTACTTCTCGCAATATCTGAAGACACCACCTTGCTATATAAGTGCCCAAGAAAACATGCTCCAGCGAATCATTTATTCCTCATAATACTACGCAAAGGCGATTTCGAAAGAAAATTTCGATCACCTGTTGAGCAACGATATTTTTGTGCCCTTCTAAGCCTTCAGTACTACACGCATTTCGCGAATAAATGACTGTCTTCTCCTAGTGCTCGTCGTTATTGTCGTTGTCATTGCCGCACGTAGTCGAATGGAATACGCTGCTGCATAAAGCGTGCATAAAAGTTTTGGGATTGCTCAAGCCTCTGCAGGTTTGTGCAAGAAACATTAAATGCACACCACATAAGGTTACACTTAATACGTATTTTTTCAAGGCTCATTTTCTTATCAATTTGGCGCAAGTAGGACATTTTTAAGAGTGAGAAGAGGCGTCAAGAACGCTCGCGTACACAATGATATAAAACTCAATCCGCTCCCTCCTCTCTTCTCGGCCCTCTCATTCTCTGAAACACATACTAGCCACGCAACAAGAACTTACTCAAAACTTTTCTCCTTTTAATTTCCTTTATATTTCGCACTTCTCCAAAACTTCAAACTTCCCCTTCATGACGATCGAATGAAGCGCCACGCACGTAGTGGTTTCGATCGTTAAGTGCGAATTAAGTACTGCAAGAACATCCAACGCAGCCGTTACTCCTTCTCGTTTCTTTCTTTAAATCAGCGCTTTCTAGAGATGACGAAACTAGTTAATCCCACTTCCCACTCTTCTAGATGACTGGGTTCTGGCATAGACAGCGCGTACTTCCCAGGCACAAATATTGATCACCTCCCCCATGAAAAGAGGACTAAATACCGAATCAACCCTGAGGAGGGGATTTCTGAAGCACCCTTCAATAAACGACCTGGGGAAACTAGTCAAGTATAGTTAATTTTTCAGCACCCGTTCTTTTCTGGTACTCCATAACCGATTTTTTGGAATCTCTTTACGTTGGCAACATCGACTAATCTGAACGTATGCTAGAGGGTCGCAGCACAGAAACATGCAACGCTACCATAATAAAGCTATTGAGTGCTGTTTAATAATAGCCTACGAACAATACAAACACATACATACGTGCGTGCAAGCACACGTGCACTTTAGTGCAGACAAACACACACGCACTCCCTGCGGAGCAAAGGAATGTGGGCGTGCCCTTATCTTTGGAAAACAAAGAGTTCTTCATAAAAGTACCCTCTTCTTAGTCTTCGCGTTGTCTTCGTCATTTCCTTTTTTTTTTTTGTTCGACATCTAATGGACTACACTGCTGCAAAATGCATAGACAGAATTTTTAGGGAGGATTTACCGGCTTTGGCGTTTTATTGATAACAATAAGTGCACACCAGATGAGGTTGCACTCCAAAGTACTCCTTCAAGGCTCTATTTCTTTATCCTTTCGTAATAACTGGGCCATAATAGGGGAGGATACGAGGCATATTCATGCAAGCGCAAATGAAATCACTTGAAGCGTTGAAAAAGCGCCCACTTGCCGAAACGTCTGCTCCAGCACACGTCCCCTATTACCGAATTGTTCAATGTTACGAATGCCAGTGTTTTTAGAAGTGGAACTGCTGAGCTAGTGGTTTGTCCATGATCCATGATGCGAAAACAGATAAGATTTTTGTGAATAACCGACCCCTGCTGACTTCACCCTCTTTTTCACTATCATCGCCTTTTTTATCTTCCACTTCTGTTTCAGAACACGTACGCGACTTCTCCAGCGTGAGATCCAGTAAATTTGTTTTGCGAGAAAACGAGTACCGAGAAAGACAGAGATAAAAAGAGAGGAAGTAAGAGAGAAGAAGGAAGAAACACAAAAAGAGAAGGGAAGCAAGGAAAAATTCTTGGCCAGGTGGGAATGTAAAGCGCAGTTTCATCATCCGTAGGAAACCATACCAACCATCCAGTGATCTAGAAACACTAGCCGGGCATAAGCTAGCTTTGTTCAGTATAATACAGTATAGTACAGTATAGTACAGTACAATACAGTGTAGTGTAGTGTATTATATATTTGTATTGTGTAGTGTAGTAAGAGGCCGTGAAAGGAGAGTGAGAGTGAGCAAAGATGTGAAGATGAAGAATAGGAAGATGAGTAAATCATTGTAAAAAAACAATGGGAAAGACATACATATGGATAAATAAAGGCAGAAAGAGGTAGTTGATGAAAAAAATAAAAAAATTACATAGAACAAGAGCGAGAGCAAAAAAAAAACAAAAACGCGGGCAGTAAATGCAGAGATAACAGAGAGAAGACAGACAAATAAAAAAAGATGAAATTGAAGAGAAAGAAGGCAGCCTGCCCAGCTGCGCACTTGCTTCATGCTTGACATCTCAAGTGCGAAGCTGGCTTAATGTTTTTTTTTCTTCACGGATAAATCTCATTTTGTCTTTTAAGAAAGTTATGAAGAAGTGCTTGCGTATAGTCTAACTACTTGGCTAAAAAGAACTGGTCTCTATGCTCCAGACACCATCACTGCAGTAAATAGAAATATTAGGTGTTCCCACTACTTCGTCACACCTACTTTAGCGAAGTCGTTTCTTTTTTCACGTTCTTGTTTCTTAGTAATTATATAATTAAATCACGTATTTATGATTGCTGGCGTGGGCATAGCCTGTTTTCCCATATTTTGTTATCTGAATGAAGAAGTATAGAAATGTACCCACCTTGGTACGCATGAAGAGGGCACGTAAAAGAGGTCTTTTGGTTGTCAGAAATATAGTCTATCTCTTTTTGACTAGCTACTTTACTTTTCAAACAATTTGATGCCTTACTAACATTCTCATGTTCCGAATATTATTCGTTCAGTTTTGTTTACACACATAGCGCGAGTCACTCAATACATCCACCACAGTCATGAATTTGTCATGTAACGTTGCGTGGCGGCATGCCCATAAATTAATTTCGACACGCAGATACGCAATAGTCAGTGATTATAAAACAAAGACTACTTTGCTTGCGAGGTATTTAGTCACAAGAATGGCGCAATTAAAGTGAATTATGATCAAAACGTGCAAATTAAAACAAACACAAACTTCAGTAAGACAGCAAACGAAAAGTCTTTTTAGAAAAATTGCGAACAACAGAATCAGATGCTATACGTCGTTGCAACAAAAGAACCATGAAATATGTGCCTGGGTGGCATGGCAAAACCTCCTGTGAAAAGAATAAAAACAGACTTTATTGTGAATAAAAGGGAATAAAGGTAACAAAATACCTTGTGCATCTACCTCAGTCGACTCAAAGATGGAAACTGTATTCTTCTTTATCTTATAAGTCGGTGTTCTATTCCTTTTGTTACTAACTACTTTCGGTACAGAGAGACATGGCTACATTTGGCTCTTTCATTGTATGCTGCTCTATTATCTGTAAGTCTCTTTGTCTCATTTCTTTAGAAAGGTTAGACACTCTTCAATGTGCACTTTCGTTTCTTTCATGTTTGTAACAAATCCTGTTTAAGGCCTGTCATCAAAGGCTCGCTGTACTTTTGAAAGAAGTAAATAATCATTAAACCTCGAGCACTGGCGTAGCGTTGGGGTAGATTTAATAATCTCCCGGTGCATGTCTCCGAAAGCTTCCTGCAACTCTCGTGGTTTGGAATGCCGGAGAAATTGTAAGCGATCTGCACCCTATAGTCATCAGCAAGCTTGCGCGAATGCTCAACGCATGACCTGGACTACGTTGATTGATTCCAGTAGCCGAGATCATACCACGGTATGCTTGGATATTATGTCGGCATGCAAGGCTGGCATCTTGGCAACAGAACACAAAAGCACGCAGCAGCGTCAATCGGACTGTTTCAGCAGACGCTGCAGAGCATTCGTGTTCAGCTTGCTGACGACTGCAGCTTGTATTGCACTGCCTCTGAAACTGGTCCATATTTTCCCAAGCAATTGTGTTAGTGACGTCACGCATATGTAACTCTGACGTCAAAAATTTCAGAAATATGTGTCGTCATGGTGACGCCAATTCCTACCGTCGACACGGGAGGATTTTTGCATCTCTTGTGTTCATGTCACAAACACTGAACGCTGACGCGGGACGCTGTATGGTTTTCGCGTTTCTTGAAGCATATAAGGATGGAGTAAAAAATGCCGCCATATCCACGAAGTGAATGATGATGAGTGGGCGAAGCTCCGGAGGTAAACCTGGTAAACCATGAATCCTCCGTACATTTTGCCCACTCGATTTTATTGCAACGCTCCCCCTAGCGTACGTCGCCGCACTATATCGAACGATGACACGCGCCATATGTGGCATCATTCCTATTTTATAACACCTCGCATCTTTCATAATCAACTACACGTACCACCGTCTAGTTTATAACATCTTGCATCTTTTGGACGGACGGACGGACGGACGGACGGACGGACGGACGGACGGACGGACGGATGGACGGACGGACGGATGGATGGATGGATGGATGGATGGATGGATGGATGGATGGATGGATGGATGGATGGATGGATGGATGGACGGACGGATGGACGGATGGACGGATGGATATGGCTGTACCCTTTAGATCGGGCGGTGGCTAGCGTAATACTTAGAACTGAACGAGAGGTGGCTACATACAGGGGACGCACAGCCCACGCCTTAAGGAGCTTCGCTCCTAAAATAAACAAAGAGGAAAATGTGCATCAAGCGAACAGAGGCCTATATTCTGTGGAGCAGTTGGGGCCTCGTGTTCATCTTAAACTTCTCATGATGCACTGGTTTTATTTCCTTTTAGGGGCGAAGCTCCTTACAGTGGCACCCGTTCATCCCTCGTAGTCGTAGTCATAGTGTGCAACAAGTGTTACATTTTGACCTGCAAGGTTGTGCCAGTGGGAGATTTCTCCTGTGCTTTGTTGAGCAATACAAAGTTCGTGGCGTGCGCATTAACTAAAAGCCGAACGCTCCCGTCTCTCATTCACCATTATCAGCCATTGGCATGTTCCAGTAGGAAACATTATTAGAAGTAGAAGTGTTGAAAACCAACTTCTGCTGTCTCTCATTTACAGTAGCTGCCATTGTTTACTTCCAAGGTAGTGTCTGGTGAGATTTCACCTGTGCGTAAATAAACAATAAAAAATTTTTGTTCAAAACGCCGTTTATTGATGAAATAAACCAACGAAAGACGCCAGATGTTTTCTAAAAGCAAAACTAAAAGACGCCAGATGTTTCTAAAGCAAAACAAAAAGAAGACGCCAGCTGCTTAACGAATGACGCCAGGTGTTTACTATAGCAATGGTTTTATAATCAAAGCCATATCGACACAGGTTTGTAGTTGCCGATGCTCGTTGCCGTCGGTGTGTGCTCGTATGGTACATTGAGCTCTATCTTACAGGAAAAGCTTGCTACGTTATAGTCGCTGGGCGTAACCTCCTTGGTTTTAAAAAGGTTTAGCGAGCGTTCGGCCGCAGTGCCATAAATACAGTGAACTAGTATATACCATGAACTCGAGGTGGTTAAAGGTCGGAAGAAGACCCGAAGCGCAAGCCGTAAGAAAGTGGGCGTGTGCCACCTCTCGTTTAGTCCTTGGAATGTCCGCTGGACGGCGGTGCTTCTATATGGGGAATATATGATGAAAACATGCGAGATGGTGGTATTTGGAGTGTTGAATAGATGGACGAACGGACACACAGACAGATGCATGGATGGACGCATGAACGGACGCAGGGGCGGATGCATGAACGAACGCAGGGACGGATGCACAAACAGACGCACGCACGGACGGGCGGATGGATGCATGGACGGTCACACAGACGGACGCATGGACGGACGGAAGCAAGAACGAATGGACGGACGAATGGTTCGCCCCACTCTCGATCATTCACTCCGTGGATATGCTGCCATATTGTTTTTTTGCAGCGCTCATGTTTCGCCGAAAGAACAACGAACTGACGAGCGCACGTACTCTGATGAAACGCCCTCTGCATCTCGATCTCCCCGCCAGCGTCAACGCCACTGCCAGTGTACGCGTTAGCGCCGACTGCTTCACATCTACACATAATTTCTTTTAGCGGGAGATGGCATAATTTTTTTCATTTTTCAGAGGTGAACCTCTTTAGGGCCGCGTCTTGTTGTCCATCACGATCCAAAAAGGCGGAAGGGGAACTGAACTCCTGCACAACGAAAAACCAGAATGTTTGTGTAAAAACAGACTTGATGTGTTTTTTTCAATCAAACGTACGACAGCGAACACATGATCACTTTCGCCGACCGTCTGGCCGTTCGTCCGTGCGCCCGCCCATTCATCTGCCCATCCTTCACTCTAGTCGGCGACTCAACGCAGACATTGTGAAACTGAGCACTTAGCATCGCCCAGTCGTCATAATTCACTTCGTGGATATGCGGGGATTTTCGCTTTATGTGTCAAAAACTTTTTGCTCAACATCAGTCATGAAAAGGGCCAGGAGTCTAACATGTGACTGTGAAGTATGTATGCGTTTTCGCACAGAAGTAAGATGCTAAAAAGCACCACCGCGACATAATATTCATGAAACATGATCTTATTAGTTTGTCCACAATACTCGATAAAACAGAAAACATGAAGAAAGAACATTTGGGTGATGTACATGCATTACACTATTTGCACATCGTTTTCATTTTGCCTTTATTGCCATCCAACTGTAATTTTTTGTACCTCACCTGCGTTGTACCGTAATTTAGTGCGGCTGGAGTGAAAATGGTTGTTCATCCGCGCTAACGTTAAGAATCACAAGCCTGTAAAAGTTCCCACGTATCGTATAAACTTCACCTAGATGACTCCTGGTGTGAAAGCAATTTGCTGCTTAGGCTTTTGTATTAATCGCCCCGTTATATACTATATGCTATAGTTAACATAAGAGATGGTGGCTTTTCCCGAGGAAAGATATCTCAGGATGAGTATTCGTAGCAAAACTTGGCAAGCAAACGCGTTCGTTTATGTTTCCGAGTAATGGTGGCCAGATACTTATAATGCACTAATATTTGGTAAAACATATTTTGACAGCTTTCTGTACAGATGTTATCGTATTAGTGTGATAGACACCTTGAAACATGAACTCGTAAGGAGCTTCACCCCCTATAAAAAACATCCAAGGCTTTGAGCGGGACGGCTCAGTGCTCTCCCATAGTTGAGTACGAAGTACTCTAAATCGTTAAACATTTCTTCTAAACATAATTACATGTTATTTATAAATGCACAAATCGGAAACTCTCTATTCAAAACGTTACGTTGTTTTTTTTTGGTCGAGAACAAGCATTTTATTCAAGTTCGAAGGTGAATGGATTTCTCCGACTTGTTCAATTACGGAAGTGACTCTATTATAATTGCATAACATACTGGTCTGCACCAGCATAATATCATTTAGTTCGAGTGTCATTCTGTTCATATTGCATGAAAACGTTCAGTATGACAGACGTAGAGCACGGACCCTGCACACTTCTTTATCAAGACAGCTTACCAATGTCTTATCGTACAGTAGTTATTACTATAAAGTGCTTACCTGTCATTCTAACCTAAAGTACTCTTCATTGTGCTCTTTTTTTTTCTAAACAAACGGGCATATTACGTGTCAATCAGTTTAGGTTAACAGCATAGTTACGTCAGTCTCAAGTAGCATGTGTTGGTAACAATTATTTTACTCAGACATTTCTGTGCTCTTGTGTCATGTACATAGTTTTCAGTCCTTCGTATATGTTATCGTCCTGGTAATGTTTTACGGTCCCTCTTCCTCAATGTTGTAGCATATTGTGGTAAAATAAACTTTTTCTAAGTGAACTCAATAAAGGCCACAAAGAGCGGATTGAATAAAATGGCGGTTTCTCGTGCAACTCTGCTTCGTTTTGGGAGCGTATATACAAGACCAGTTATCTCAACATACCCACCATGGCGGTATAATGGTTACGGGGCTCTACCGTTCACCTGCCCGTGGCGAGATCGAATCCCGGACGACGTAGCTGCATTTTCGATGGAGGTGAGGATGGCAAAGGCGCGTGTACTGAGGTTTGGGTGCGCATTAAACAAAAATAGGCAGATCCCACGTACCTTGATAATCGATGTTATGCGAAGCATCTGAAAAGAAGGTTGCAGTGTTGTAATTATTTCTTGTAATACAGTGGCGCTGAGCAAAAATGCACGAATGAGTAACATAACAAGAGGACAGAACGTCTGGTGCGCAGTTATTCGTTCACGCGTTTCGCTTAGCGCAGCTACATTACAACGTCATACTAACTAGCTGAAGATGAAGCCTTGCCAAGCGTTATCTTGCTATTGAGCGAAACATACGAAGTGACGCTGAAAATATGTACAAATGTTGCACGCACACACATAAGTTGAACATTCGCAATCGTATCGTATAAAAAGTCGCTTACAGTTGCGTAACCATGCCAACAGCAACATGAGTAGAGTAAAACGAAAAGCGGTGAGCTGATATGTAGCACTTGTGCATGTAAGGATGATAGCCGTTGACAGTGCTAAATAAACGACTTCAGTGGCCTAACTGCAATTGACGTTAACCCGACGTGATGGCTGAATCATTATAGTACATATTGTAATGCTTATATTACCTAAGCATTACATATGAAATGCTTATGTAAAGCAAGGCAGCCACAATTGACGTTTCACGAACATAGGTCTCTTTCAAAAGCAGTTCCAAGACCTGGCGTGACTCCGCGCTAGCAAACTTGATTGCCACGCCGAATGTTTGGTTACGATTCCTCTTGAGGCCTGGACGTTTATTCTTTGTATTCGTCGGGTCAGTGCTGCTGACGTCAAAATTTTTCTCCTAACGCTCTCAGTTTTGAAACTACTGATCACCGTTCATAGTTAGACAAACTGTCAATCCCGCAAAACTCTGAGTAGTTATTTCTATGGGCAGCTCTCCGTCCATTCTGCGTGATCCAAGCGGTGTCCGACCCTTCGAGATACCTCGAGCGCTACAATCATGGGCTCAGCACCTGGCAACTTAACGTCTGAATTCAAGTAAAACACAAAACATCTTAATAAATTGAATTTCTAGCAACAAACATGTCAACACGAGTATTCGTTGATCTTTCTTTAAGCTGTAAAAAAGGTAAAAAGCCATAAAGGTGGGCTACGTTCCAGCCGGATATCCGAAAATAATGGATCACTGTCTTCTTTGCGTAAATTACCATTTTTCCTATGTGTACGAGCCAACTAGCTCAAGAATGTAATGCTTCGAAATTTCTGTGAAATAGTATCTACAAAGCCGTTGCGTTTTTCAAGAATTGCCTTCGACTTTAATTTGACTCGTTCATCTCCTACATTGCCAAACGTTTAGAAAACTATGCGTAAAAAAAGCAAAACTGAGGCAACAAGATAAAGTGACGAGTCTAGAGCCACACGAAAATGGTGGGGAAAACTGCGGCGAAAAAAAATGGAAAAAAAGTTTACTCCGATGCACCTCAACTACTACGAAAGATCCAATCCACATGTCATCTCAAACATCTAAAGGACACTCTTGAGGACACTTTCCCTTCTTATGTATTGCTAGGGAGCCGCTGAAGAGACGATGGAGTATGAGGTGATAGATCACGCTCTAAACAAAATCCTTTTCTTTCCATCTCACCTGCAGAGATTTGGCTTTGTAGCCATACAAAATACACCGATTAGTGAAAAGGCAAATGTCGAGCAACATTTGCTTGAAAGCATTGCGTGCGCGCAGTCGTAAACAAGCTGGTGGAACTTTTGCAGAAGCACCGTCTGAATTCTCTACACAGATCATTTCATGCAGTGCGCAAAGAACGCACCTCTCTCTCTCATTCTCTCTCTGTCTTTGTGCTCGTAATTCTTTTCTTCCGCAGCTAGAAAGAGCTCACGACTGCACTGTGAGATGAGTAAAAACAACGCTGCAGACATGGAAGCACCATTTACAAACAAGTTTAAAACACCAACGATTGTCTTAACACTCGCTTACATCCCGGTATATGCCACATACGTTTTTTCCACATTCATTAATATTTTCCCGCCAGACACCTATATATCTCTCTCTTTCTATCTACCTGTTTTTCTGTGTTTATTTTAACATTTTTCTGCAATATTTTATTCATCCACTTTCTTGGTAACGTTGTTGTTAGAGAAAGCACTCCTCTGTATATATTAAATTAAATAACTGTCACGCATACAGCACCAACAAAATGAAGATACCTTGCCCATTTCGATATGCCTTTTTACTGTATAATTAAATGTGGAAGCTTGTGAAGTAACGTTGCATCAAAGCTGTCTGCTGCAGAACAATGAATCGTTCACGGAATTGGCAATAAAATAAAGCATGAGGAAACACTACCACGGGAATTATTGCAGTACAGTATGCATAGGATTGTCACCCACGACATAGTTGTTTAAAGTGCGTACAGATCTTGTAAATCTACTCCACCGAAGTAAACGTAAGGTGAACCATTCTAGTATAAATTAGAAAAAAATGGCAAGTACAGACAGAGCAAATATAATTGGAAAGTAAAACAAAATAAATACTATTGGCAAGCACTTCGTGAAATAACCGTTCACTCACTAATCGTGAAGAACATTCACAGCGTACCTATTCTTTGACTAAGCTCTTAGAGGACGCTTCAAGTGCTTTGCTGAGTCGGCACAACGACGTTCCTTATGAATATTCAAATTATCATGCAAGTGAAACCAGTCTGTTAGGCTGACGAGTAGGGCCCAAAGTTCCACTTACGTCATCAAAAATTCACCTGCCTATAGGAACGAAATCATCGTCACATTCGCAGAAACGAAGCCAACTTTATTACATCATTATAGTGAACATTGCGTAGTGGTTAGAGCATCCGCCTCGCGTGCAAAAGGTTTGTGGTTAAAATCCCGGTGCCGCGCAGTTCCCAACCGGATAAAAAAAACTGCGTGGTGATGGAACTGCATTACGAGGCCTGGGGTGCGGCCTCACGGGTAACCACCGCCGGGAACGCACTCCCTCACCAGAGAAGGATTGACCACCCTGGTGCAGTATCTCGCCACTACCTCCCACATGCATACGTCAAATAACTCGCGGCCCTCAGTCCCCAGAAGCTGCGAAGCAACTGACCACGGCGGTGGTCAGATCTGCAACGCATCAGAGGGTGCTAAGAATCTCTGAATCCGGACAGGCCGCCACTGGAACCTGAACTTGGAAACGTTCAACGCTATAACCTTATCTAGTGAGGGAAGTCTAGCTGTACTATTCGAAGAGCTAGAAGGTGTTAAATGGGATATAATAGGCTCAGTGAGGTTAGGAAGACAAATGAGCCCTATACGGTGCTACAGAATGGGAAGGTTCTTTGTTATCGGGTATTGGCTGACAGAAGAAAACTGGGAGTGGGGTTCCTCATTCACAGAAACATAGCTGGCAATATAGAGGAATACCATACCATTAATGAAAGCGTGGTAGGCATCGTAATTGAATTGAATAAGAGATACAAGATGAAGGTGGTACAGGCATACGCTCCTACATCCAGCAATGATGACGCTTCAGTTGAAAGCGTCTATGAAGACGTGAAATCGGCAATCAGTAAGGTAAAAACACAGTATACAATACTGATGGGAAACTTTAATGCAAAGGTAGGGAAGAAGCAGGCTGGAGACCAGGCAGTAGGAGATTATGGCATCGGTACTAGAAACGCCAGAGGAGAACTACTAGTAGAATTCGCAGAACGCAATAATTTACGCATTTTGAATACCTTCTACCGAAAACAAGGAAACCACAAGTGGACATGGAGGAGCCCTAATGGCGAAAATAAGAACGAAATAGACTTTATAATAACTGGACACCCAGGCATCGTGCAGGATGTGGAAGTGGTTGGCAAGGTACGATGCAGTGATCACAGAATGGTACGGTCTCGAATTCGTCTGGAATTGAGAAAGGAACGACAGAAACTGATACGCAAGAAGCCAATCAATGAGCTAGCACTGAGTGGGAAAGTACAGGAATTCAGAGTCTCACTTCGGAACAGGTACTCGGCTCTTAATGAGGAAACCAACCTTAGCATAGATACAATGAATGAGAATCTGACGAGTATCATTACGGAGTGTGCAGTAGAAGTTGGAGGCAGGGTAGTTAGACAGGACACTGGCGAGCTTACCCAGGAAACGAAGATTCTTATTAAGAAGCGTTATCATGAAAGTCTCAAGTACAAGAGGCAAAATAGAACTGGCAGAGCTTTCGAGGTTGATTAATAAGCGTAAGGTATCTGATGTAAGAAGGTATAACATGGAGAGAATTGAACACGCTCTGAAAAACGGAGGAACCGTCAAAGCAGTGAAGAGGAAACTTGGGATAGGCAAAAATCGGATGTATGCACTAATGCACAAAGAAGGCAAAAATAACTACCAATATGAATAGGATAGTTAAAATAGCGGAGGAGTTTTACAGAGATCTGTACAGTAGACGGGACAACCACGACTTTAATACTGTCAGAACTAGCAGTAACCCAGATGACACCACACCAGTAATGATAGAAGTCAGAAAATCTTTGGAGAGCATGCAAAGAGGCAAAGCTGCTGGTGAGGATCAGGTAACATCAGATCTGCTGAAAGATGGAGGACAAATTGTGTTAGAAAAACTAGCCACCCTCTTTACGAGGTGTCTCCTGACGGGAAGAGTACCAGAGTCTTGGAAGAACGCTAACATCATCTTAATACATAAGAAAGGAGACGACTAGGACTTGAAGAATTACAAGCCGATTACCTTGCTCTCTGTAGTATACAAGCTATTTATAATAATAATAATAATAATAATTTTTATTTCCATCAGCGATGGAGGAGACTGCGGGTAAAAGTTGCTTGAAGGCACAAGCAACTTGACAGAGGCCCGCAGCCACCACAAAGGTGATTGCTAACAGAGTAAAGAAAACATTAGAATTCAATCAACCAAAGGAACAAGCAGGATTTCGAACAGGCTACTCAACAATCGACCACATTCATACTATCAATCAGGTAATAGAAAAATGCTCAGAATACAACCAACCACTATACATAGCCTTCATAGATTACGAGAAGGCGTTTGATTTTGTTGAAATATCAGCCGTTATGCAGACTCTGCGGAATCAGGGCTTCGATGAAGTATATATAAACATACTGGAAGAAATCTGCAGGGGATCAACTGCTACCATAGTGCTTCATAAAGAAAGCAACAGAATACCAATCAAGAAGGGTGTAAGGCAGGGGGACACAATCTCCCCAATGCTATTTACCGCACGCTTACAGGACGTTTTCAGAAGCCTAGAATAGGAACAGTTAGGGATAAGAGTTAATGGAGGGTACCTTAGTAACCTGCGCTTCGCCGATGACATTGCTTGCTGAGTAATTCAGGGGACTAATTGCAACTCATGATTATGGAGTTAGACGAGGAGTGCAGAAAGGTGGGTCTTAAAATGAATCAGCAGAGGAAACGAAAGTAATGTACAACAACCTCGGAAAAGAGCAGCCGCTTCGAGATAGGTAATAGTGCACTTCAAGTTGTAAAAAACTATGTCTACTTAGGGCAGGTAATAACCGTGGAGCCGAACCACGAGATGAGTAACTAGAAGAACAAGAATGGGGTTGGAGCACATTTGGCAAGCACTCTCAAATTATGACAGGTAGATTGCCACTATCCCTCAAGAGGAAGGTAATCATAACAGCTGTATCTTGTCGGTACTTAGCTACGGAGCAGAAACCTGGAGACTTACAAAGAGGGTTCAGCTTAAATTGAGGACGACGCAGCAAGCAATGGAAAAAAAATGGTAGGTGTAACCTTAAGAGACAAGAAGAGAGCAGAGTGGATTAGGAACAACGGGGTTAAGGATATCATAGCTGAAATCAAGAAGAAGAATGGACATGGGCCGGGCATGCAGCGCGTAGACAGGATAACCACTGGTCGTTAAGGGTAACTAACTGGATTCCCAGAGAAGGCAAGCGGGTTAGGGGGAGACAAACGTTTAGGTGGGCAGATGAGATTAAGAAGTTTGCGGGTATAAATTGGCAGCAGCAAGCACAGGACCGGGTTAACAGGCGGAACATGGGAGAGGCCTTAGTCCTGCAGTGGACGTAGTAAGGCTGATGATGATGATGATGGTGATGATGATGATGATGATGATGATGATGATGATGATGATGATGATGATGATGATGATGATGATGTGATGATGATGTTGAACATGTGCGTGCATACATATCAAAGTGACCCCATTCCTTCACTTAGATGTCTGGCTTTGGCACTCGTACGTCGGCCTTCACGTATACTGCTGCGTTACTCCGTATAACTCATTCGTGTTTAGCTCTCTGCCAAAACTGATCTCGGAGGCCAGGTGGATGTAAGCACGTGCAGCAAAGATCCCAGCTGCTCACGAAAAAAGCATAGGCTCTCTCATGGGACTCGGCCAAATCCTCGCCTACCTTGAGTGGGGTTATTTACTCGTGCCCCTCCAAGGCTGATGCACTTCAGATACGGTGCCAACATTCAGGATGAAGCTTTGGAGAGCTCGATAAGCAGCGGGGAAAGGTATAGGTCACAGCGACGCTGCTTGGCAGGCACGGTGTGTTCTGAGTCCTGTACATGCTAGTCTGAACTAGCGGCCCAACCCACCCTACTTCCCGAACCACTGTCTTTATGTTGAACGTGTTCTTAAATTTAATTCCTTCAGTTTATATCTATAAATAATAATGGTATCTAGATAGCATTGGCCCCGGTATGGTACGCATACCCAATATAACTTATAGCTTGAGCCAGGATCATTCAGTTCACACTCGTTTAATTTTTTAAGACTCGTTTCTGTGTATTCTGAATATTGAATGTAAGCGCTTGACAGGAAGCGCTTGAAAGAAAAGCAATAGTGCCAGTTGTCGGTCTTGCAACTAAAGAAATACAAAGACCTTCAAGACATGCAGCCACGTCGTCGCGTCAAGCCCACGCCGAGATTTGTTGTTGTTTGTCATGGTGAAATATTTTAATAGTACGTTAATGACTCCGCTAAAGGGAAAGTCACCAGTTGTAACCCCGTAATCTTCACAAGTTGTACAAACGTAAAACTAGTATACGATGTCAGAATACTGTACCGAGAAGACTGCTTCAGTCTTCTAAATTACAGTTCAATGCGGTCGCGTTGAAGAGCTCGTTTCTCGAGACATACTGGCATCGTGTGAGCATCGTTGGTTGGTAACAAAAAAATCACAATCTTGTGCATGAACGAAACATCGAGAAAGATGCAAATATTTAGTAAAACTTTCAGCTTGAAGTGAGAATCGAACCTTGGTTGTCTTCATTGCAACCACGTGTTCTTCCGGAGAGCCATGACATCTCTTGGCACAATTCGGAGGAAAGAAACACTGTTTAAATATTTTGTATCGGAAAGACCTTTCTTAGCATGTTTAGTATTGCATGGTGGAATGCTAAAATCACCTGAGTTGTCAAAAGAGGAGAATTGCGCAAGGACTGGGTGGTTTTAACCTGCGTACTTTAACCTGCGTTTAACCTGCGTCCTAAACCGGATTCATGTAGCCATAGGAGGTCCCCCTGTCAGTTTCTCTGAAACTTTGGGACCTCCTGCTGTAATAACGCTAACCATGTAACTCAACTGAACTATTTATTAAACTTGACGGACTTGGCTCATCACAAATTTTGCAGCTCGTGGTGTAGCTGTGCACGTTTTATGCCTCGTTCTGCCGGATACATTTGATGCATACGATTGCATGCAGCTCTCGCGAATCGATTCACAAGAATCAGTAAAGTTTTTACTCATATATAAGCGGCATATTTCAGCATGGCTATTAATTTTGCACGTTTTATGTGTGAACGGAGAGTTTTATATTTGTTTAGTTTTTGTTGTCTCATAGAGCAATTGTAAATTTAATGATAAAGTTTCCTTCTTTTGGAGTTTAAAGAAATGTTTGTGCAGATAAAATTTAATATCGGCTGTTCAATATTCCTGAATTGTATCTTTCTGCTCTAATATCCCATGATTATATGCAGTATTGGGTGACTTGTTCACCGGAGGAACAATGTGCTAAGCATGCAAGTGCCCATGAAAAAAGATTCTTCTTAAATGCTTTCTTTTGTGCGCGTCTCAATATTCCTTTCATTTTCCTTTATTTCGTTTATTTATTAGTTGAGAGAAGAGTCCCTTACTTTCAGATAGTCGGCTCTCACCAATCCCTGTTTGTGCATGAATACAACAGAAACAAACGATGTGGTCATTGTCATTTATTTATGTAAAAGTTCCACAACCAAAAATGTCTTACCAACAATCGCCACACTCGCGCTTTAAAATTTGAGAAAATTTTCTCAGGCCTTTTGATTTAAAACGAGTGTGAAGTGCGCTGAATCATTACGCAACCTTCGATTTTTAACTCAAACGGGTCAACGTATACTAACTTGCAGTGGTATAAAACTCACACGTGCTGTACTAATAAATAAAAGCTGAGCAGTACATGAACTGACGCTCAAGCATTTTGTTTCTTTTTTCTCTGTTTTTCTTCTTTTTTTTCTTTAATTCCCCTGTCTCTGCATCGAACAAAAAGTGAAACGATCGATGATATTACAGTAATCTTTGTGATGACCTCTGACATTTCAGTTACGTAGCAACAAGATTCCCGTTGTAAAATTATCCTATTAGCTTTCCCGTTTTTTTAAAAATCATAGTTACTTGCACTACTCCAGAAAGCTTTGTCGTATGAATATCCCAGTAATGCACTACCATCTGCTTTCTTTACATAGAAATTAACGAGTGGCTCACATAGCATTTCTGCTTCTTCAAAGATTACAAACTGATATATTTTAAATGCTAAAAGCTTAATCAAATTTGGTGCAGTTGTCGAAAACAGCTTCTTTTTGTTCCCGTCTATTTGCCCATGAGCTACACAGGTGAAACATCGTCTTGTGGGGCATTGCGCCGCGGCATCGTGAGGTTAGTAAAATTTATGTTCACGGTCAGATGAGCACTATGAACAATCAGTAACAGTCCGGCACATGTCTATGGCTCCATGGGAGAACCGTCCTCTCGCATTTCTGGGGAAACGTGTTTATCCGCCTTCGTGAAAAAAAAAAGTGCTTGCGCTGAAGACGCGAAGAGTATCGTATTTGGTTACACTGGCAACATCGTCTCGTGTCGCTTATATAAGTCCCTCTGCTTGTCGGCAGTCAAGAACATATATCGGGGGCCACGTCATCTCGAGTGGCGAGAAAATAATGAGGCTCTTCATTATCCGTCATCGGCTTTCTTCTAGTACAACTCATAATTTCTTGTTGCGCGGCGGACGACGATGAGAGAACAAGACATAGATCACAGAACAGATAGTGCGCACTACTTGCGAGGTCAACGTCAAATGGGTCGCGAAAGGCAAAACGAAAAGTGGTCGCAAACCCATTGCGAGGGACATCGACAACCGCGTGACGATTGAAGCGTGATTAGGTGAGGAGTGAACAAATAATGAAAACAAATAGTATTTAAACGTTTATTTTCAATAGTTTTATTTCATTTGTTGCAAAAAAGCTAGTAGATTACTTGAATAAAACTTCAGTCTTTGGTATGTGGTTGAGCACCCAATATTGTTCGTTTAGTTTCAGAAACAGCGGGCACATGCAAGCAGTCTGGTAACATGGGCAATGGTTTCGCCCTGGACCATGGGTTTAGTTCAGCGTGTTGTTTGGTTCTGCGCATTACCAAGTCAACGAGGCATCGCTCACTTTTTCGTGGTGCTTTCGTGTGTACCTTCAGTAGTTTACTTATTTTTTATTCAGTGTTTACTGGTGTAGCACTTCAGAGCTC